>WEIT01002620.1:0-11203 GCA_013389985.1 Dryoscopus gambensis | reverse complement strand
ACACTCTGTGAGATATTCATCATAAAGAAGTATCAGGATATCAAAATGCAATGTAATACTTGAATTCCAGTTCACTTACATGGGTGAACTAAATTAATGTCAACCTGGAAATTTGCTCTGAGTTATAACTGAATATATTCATTCTTTCCAAGCTCTTATCAGCTTCTGTAGAATCTAAGGTTTTTAAAAAATTCTGAAAAAAAGGTCTTGAAACTGTAAACTGAATGAAGGCAATGCGGTGCTTGCTTTCTAAATCAGCAGACAGACAGCTGGAGTGCCACTGCTGTAACCCAAAGATTTGACAGGCTACAGCAGAGTTAAAACTGACAAGAGCCTTTTGTCATATTTTCCTGCTGCTATTCAAAACTCTCTGAACAGCAGGAGACTGACGAGAAGGAGGTTAATTTTGCTCTGCAGCAGTTTAGACTATGGAAGTCTGAAGAAAGTAAACATTATAGAACAGCTTCATTCCTATAAATTGCTGAACATGTGATCTGGGGGAGATGAGTTAGCAGGGCAGATATGTTTTTATCCAGATTTCATAATGTCCTTAAATGTGGTGCTTTGGTTTCGTTTTGTTTGTTTTGGTTTTGGGGTTTTTTTACTTATAATTTATTTATTGATTTCTCTTCTTTTAACAACTAAAATCCAGGAAAGCAAGCCTGAATGTGATTTTTAATGCATTGCATCATTCAAGAATACAGTCATTTATGGGAAAGCAACACTTCCTTTTGTATTTTGGAGCCAGATGTAAGAGGCAGAAATTAGATCCCCAAGGGGACATGAGCTAGATCACTGACAAGGAAGGTATGTACACTGACCAGGGCAGTGGCAATGAGGTTGAGTCTATAAAAAAACGTAACACAGAGAGGACTGAAACTGGATAGAAAGGGGAGGACTGAAGTCAGGGAAGTAGTTCAAACCTTGTAGTTAAGAAACAAGAATGAAATGAAAGGCCACACAAAGGTAGTGGGTAAGACCAAGTGGGTATGACAAGCCAAGGACAAGATAAAGATAGATATCGATTCTTACTTACCAATGGGAGAAGAGGAAGGTGGTGAAAGGAAGCAAATGTTACCAAGAATTTTAAGAAAAGCCTCCAGCTGTCCTGAGCAGTTTGGACTAGGAAACGGATGGAAATGACAAGGAGAAATCCACAAAGAAAATGTCTAAGAGAAAATACTCCCTGACTGAATGACAATAGGACAAAGCTCTCCTGGGAATGAGGAAAATTTCAGTACAAATAATATTCTAGTGATCAGGAATGGATCATTTGCTCCAAATCTAGGTATTAAAAGGTATTGGTTAAAGGTTTAAAAATATTCCTGGAAAACCTATAAAATGAATCCCACTCAGTAAGATTTTATCCCTACTTTCATTATACAGAATGTATATGGTACTAAGGAAGTTGTTGCATTTTCTACAAATGACCAGTTAGGCTGAAAAGAATAGATTACTTTTCAGTTTGGTGGAGAGAAATGGGCATATGCCAAGGATGCCATGTTTAAGACATCATCCTTAAGGTGGGATGAATTCCTTTCTGTCAAAGCCACTTAGTTTACATTGACGAAAACCAGTGTCTGCATGACCTCGTCTAAGTAAGATGAAATGTTATTGAAGCCAGGTAATTCCTCCTTTCGTTTCTGCCCTGTATTTCCTGAATGGTTAATTTAGGGTCTGAGATTTGAGATCATGCATACAACAATGGCTTGTGTGCCACTTCTTCAATGCCACAAAGGGTGGCCTTTTCTTTTTCACTTAAGTGAAGAAACAGTGTGTTAATATTTGCAAAACATTCAGAAACGGTAGTAATAAATGTCGTAGCAAATTCTATGAGAAAACTAATAGCTCTGTCTTCAAAACAGGATATGAACACTGCAACAAATAACATCAACAGATAGTGAACAAGGAGGAAGGCAAATATTGAGTTTAGCTCATTAACTTGAATGGAAGATTTTGTGCACTGAATAGGATCAAGATTCTCTGGATAAAATGATTGATATATGATTAGGTAATTAAATACTTGTTTTGCAATTCCTACACACGGGGGCCTGAATTGAGTTTCCAGTAAGCAACATTAATAATGGCTTCTGAGTGCTAGATTCTGAAACTTCAAAATAATGATTAAATTTAATTTGTTCTTAGTGGATATACCATGGCAACTTGCAAACAGATAGGGAGAGAGGACGCCTTGCTAAGCCAGTCCTGCTAGGGGGAAGAAGATCAAAGTAACTGAAAACAAACTCTAGGCTTTCTATACAACTTTTTTTTCATTCATCTCTGCCAAGTTTTTTGGTTTTTTTTAATCCTTTGGGACTATGGTTCAGGTTTATTTCCTTTTTGTTTTATTTATATTCTCTTTATCCTAGCCCAGGAGTTCTAATTGTTCCTATTTGTTATGAATTAAAGAAAAATGACATTACAAAGAGATTCACGTTTCTGTTTTTCAGTCTATCTGTTAAAGCCATCACCAGAAAACAGTATTTTTGACCATACTTCCATTAAAACAAATGCATATTTGTTTGACATTTCCTCATATTTTTCAACCATCACTGTTTAGTTTCTATTTATAAGTCTCATAGATTGCAAACTGAAATACTGCCACAAAAGCGAACTTGGCTCAATTTGTATGCTAGTCTAACTGGCAAGAAACAACAACAGTGTTCAGGATTGACTCTCTCCTCTCTTTGGAGAGAAAGCTGCTGTGAAAAGTGAACCAACACACACAATCATTGAGAAATCTGGAAGTGCTGTCAGTGGAAGTGACAATATGGCTTGCTTAGTGAGGATTTGCTTTGAATGCACAGCTTCAGAATTATTTACTAATTAAAAGTGTTTTACCACGGAGAAACCCTTTGAGATTTGCCTCTTGTTTCCTAGGGTGCAGGAGCGTGAAATCATGGATGAATGAGCTATAGCACAATAATTTGCTTCTGTCAGTTTAAATGAAAAGGTCTGAAATGAACTGGTGAAATTAGTTCACAACATTTTTACCCACCAGTAAATGCAATTTACTTTTATGATAACCTGTAACCACATACCAACCTTTCACAAACTTCTCATCTTATAGCACACAGCAGAATTATGTGCCCTATATGCTATGCAATGCCCTCTTTAGACTGGGGAAATGAAGATATCAATTGACATTGAATTGCCAGCATTTAGCATTGAGAACGTGTTACTTGCATGTAAGGTCGAAATTGACCTATGCACAGAGAGAGAGCTCCTACTCTCCAATCTGTCTCATCACACACTCAAAGTAAACTGAGGCTGTTTTATTCTGATGTTTACCGTGCTGAAATAAACAGCAACTTGAAAGAGAGACCTTAACTACTGGGGTGGAAGAAAGAAAGGACACTTGCTGGCAATAATAGATATACATGTGACTAAAGAAGACTAGTATGACTCTTACTAATAGAAGAATAAAGTCATTCAGCTGTGAAATTACTCATAATTAGGAAGACCTCATTCAAAACCCAGTTATAGCAAGATACTAGATAAGCAAATCAAAATCATCACTTCAGTTCTTTAAAGACAGATAGCATGCAGTATCCATCTGTTAAGCAATACCACCTGTTCTATCAACTCATTACATCGTCTGGAGTATTAAGCAGGAAAGTCAATTAAGTCAATCTATGTGCAAGAGGACCTTCATGGAGGGTGAGCAATTGTTCTCTGCTACCCCCTATCTCATCAGCAAGGAAGAAACAGGGTAACTCCGAATGACTTCATCTGTCCCTTGTCAGAGTCCATCTCCACCTCTTGACTAATAATATAGGAGACACTGAAAAAATTTACAGTCTATATATAAAGTGAGTTGTGTTTTATTATCAACACAAGGTTATTATTAACCATTCATACCCAGAGAGAAATTTAATGAAGTTTTTCATTAAATCCTCTGAGCGACGGCTAAATTTTATGTGCCCAAGCACATCATCACCTCAAAATGCTCAGCTTACCAGCACGTTATTTCAGCCAAAGCCTAATATTAAGTTGCACTCATGACTTGTGGTTGCCATTATATGCACATTTACACAACATAACGTGTAGTTGCCCATATACACGTGTTTACGTCAAATACACATTTTAGTGTATAAAGAATCTAGACTCCATGATTCAGACTCTACTTTTATAGCTAGAAATTATTATCTTCATATTGATTTAACCATTTCCTTGCAGCAAGCAATCATAAGAAGAAAATCTAATATGCTGTCTTGGCAGAAAAAGGCAAAGGGCTGTTAATAAATGTAAAATCAGAAAATTCTTCAGGAAAATTCTGACATTTCTATCGCAACTTAGAGAATACCTCACTGAGGTTTAATTCTTATAAATGTAAGGTGGGATTGGCTAAAAAGGTCACACACAACCCAAAACCTCTTCAGCGAAGACACACTTAAGTGGCATAATGCTGACGTAAGAAGTGAATCCCAACTGCACAGCTGAGAAGTGAATTTGTATCCTGACCCCTGCTAAATACAAAGAATGACAAAAACCCTTCTTATCACCAGAAAAGCTGACAAGGAAATCACTCTTCCAGGAACTAAGAGGCAGTGTGCCAGGCAGTGTAACTTCTGCAAGAATGACTTACTGTATTGATGGTGTTTGATTAGGGACGGTTGTGGTTACTTTAGTTAGCTTGACATTTTTAAATTTAGATCTTTAAATCTCCTGAGTTATAGTAAGTAAAGCTAAAAAGAAAAAAATTATTAAATATGTCCTTCAATGATATTCATTCTCTTTAGCTAAATAAGATTTCTCTATATATAGGCATAATATTTCTCTATCTGCACTCTGGTGAGCTTACATAATAACAGAAGTCAGTATTTACTTTAATGTGTAGGTAAAAATGTGATTTAGTCGCCTTCAATTTTCATGTGTAATTTTATGTAGTTTTTTTCTTCCTTTTTTGGATAGTGACAAATACAAATTGTGATGAATTGAATGGGAAGAAAAAACCCCAAACCCAAAAAACCAACCAAACAAAAAACCCAAGAAAAATTCCAAACCCAAAAACTCCCAAGCCTCCCACTTTCATTCTAACGTCATTCCTTTAATAGAGTATTTGTAACAAACTCATATGTTTATAGGGAGAGTTGCTCTGTACCATCCAGGCCAATTTCATTTCACTGTTTCAATTATTCGTTTCTAATATAACCAGAAATTCATTAGCACCTCCAGCCAGATTTCAACTGACCTTCAGAGCCACTATGAAATCACAAAAAACACAGGTCCTCATGGAAAGAAGGAAGCTGGACAAAGATGTTCCAAAGATCAGGTTATGCACAAATTCTGAGTAAGATGAAGAGCAACATACCATAGAACTAGCTCAGCTGGTCAGAACTTGCTGCAAATAACACCAAGGTTGTGAGTTCAAACCTTTATGGCCCATACACTTGAGCTGTACTCAATGATCCTTGTGGGTTGCTGCGGTGTGGGGGTGGTAAATGCTGCAGCCTTCTGGAAGGGTCCCCAGCCAAGGGAAGCCGCTTTGGCACAGAGGGGCCAGGCAAGGAGCAAGCACACACACACACTCCCAATGGAGCACGGTGCATACACTCGTGCACACAAGGAGAAAGGCGGCAGCCTATAAAAAGGAGGAGAGAAGGGTCTTCTGTATAGGGGTCCAGCGACAGGGTTTATGAGGCTCCCGCACAGGAGGGGTCCAGGGACAAAAGACAAAATGGAGGGCCCGGGTAAGTGGTTGGAGAAGAAGGGGCGGGCAGAGCATCGGGTCCAGTGGATAGAGGGCCAGGGGGCGGAGGAAGGGTAAGGGAGCCAATGGGGATACAATGCAGGGGGTTACTAAGGGGAGGGAGCCAATGGCGGGGGGGTAACAATCAAAAAGAATTTTCTAGATGGGGTATATACATGGAATAAAGGGGTGGAGAGTACAACATCAATCTCCAACGGGGGAAAATACATGTATTAACATAATCATTGCAAAGTCCTCTGGGACTTCGCTCTAACTTAGGGGGATGTTTTAGCCTTTGGGTCATCCCACCAATGGATCCTCTTTGCTTTGGCCCTGGTGGGTCTGCTCTCAGCATCCATGCAGGATGCAATAGTGGGTCCCTTCCAATTCAGAACTAGAAATTTTTGTCAGCCAACCATATGTTGTTGAAATCCCATCAAAATCCCAGTTTTGCCAGTTGTGAATTTATTCCATGAAGCTGCTTTTATATTTTTAGTTTCTTTCTGAGACTAAGAGATTTGCAGTCTCTCAGGCAATATGGGTGTTCAGGGAAAGTTTTGTGTTCCTGAAAGATGAAATCATAAAATCATTGAATGATTTAGGCTGGAAAAGATCTTCAAGATCATCAAGTCCAACCGTAAGCCTAACACTGCCAAGTCCACCACTAAACTGTGTCCCCAGGTGCCACAACTGCACATCTTTTAAACATCTCCAGGAACAGTGACTCTATGGGAGCCCATTCCAATGTTTGACAAGCATTCCAGTGAAGGCATTTTTCCTAATAGCTAATCTAAAGATCCCCTGGTGCCACTTGAGGCCATTTCATCCTGTCCTGTCACTTGTTACTTGGGAAAAAAGACTAACTCCCACCTCACTACCACCTCCTTTCAGGTAGTCATAGAGGAATAAGGTCTCCCCTGAGCCTTCTTCTCCCCAGACTAAAAAATCCCAGTTCCCTCAGACCCTTCCCCAGATTTGTTGCTTCCCTTTGGACACCCTGTTTAGGTATTTACCTGTAATATTTACCTCATATTTATACTAGATATTTACTTGTCTTTGATAACGTAAGTGTGTACTGGATTTGTGTCCTTAAACAACTTTATTTTGGCTAGCACAACACTGCTTTTTTATTACGTGGCTCTGTAAAAAGTTATAGTCTTCATCTGAGGAATTTTGTGCATTTAGAATTTGTGCTTGTATGTAGGAACTGACCTATAAGGAAATCAATGTGCTTTTGCAGTTTTTTGATTGCTTTTCTTATTTTTGTTTTCACACTTAAAAGAATGCTGTTTTAAGCCACGTTTCTAGATACCTTTCTCTAGGTCTTTACATCCAGATTTTGCCTAAATTTTATGGACTCTTTCTGTCTGACAGATTAAAAAAGCCATTTCTCATCTACGTCTACACAAGTAAAATCCCTCTCCATCTTCTTATCCTATATCTTGATTACAGTGTCTCTTCATCACACTTTATAAAATGTAGTCCTGCTCCATTCATTTCCATGTTTTAATGACAATACATAAGAATCTGAGTTCAAAAGAGAGAAAAGAATAAATCTTATCCACAAAACTCTTCTTCCCTAAATGCCTGTCTTTGGATCTTTATAAGGTATTAGGCCCTTCTCACTGCACAAGGGCAGCAGAGCCAGCAGTGCAGCATCCTACATCACAAGACCTACTTGCTGAGTAAATCTTCAAAGCAATAGCAAGAGCAGTCATGCTGCTCAGTGAAGGAGAGGGCAGGGGGAAAAGGATGACAACAGCTGGAGTGACATGCAATGCTGTTGCCTCTGCACATATTTCAGGAGCTAGATATGGTTGTCAGTTATCTTTATTTTGCCTGTACACATCTGAGAGTGGCAGTTTTTTCCTGTCTGGAATATGTATACAAAAAGCAGGTCTATTTCCACACAAAACCTATTCCACCTTTGATGCATTTTCTAATTAGCTTCTATTCTGCAGTAGTTTTTCAGTGGAGCCTGAACTGCCAGCCTGCTGTGACTGAAACACATCCATAATCAAGGATATGCAACCCTTTTCTCAAGCAGCATTTTTCACTGGTACATACAGGATGCAGGATAAGATCGAAACAGGTTCAGACCCTTTTAGAAACCCACATATATTACATTTGAGCTCAGTGGCCATAAAGAACTCAGTCTCTTACTTCAGAGTCACTGATTTTTTTCAAGAGAATCTGTCAGCTAAACCAAAGCCAAAAGACTCTGTAAAAGAATCAATGTCCTCTGTACATAACAATTTTTGCTCCTGTGATCAGAAACTGTGAGCTTTTCATTTAGGTGACCCCCATTCTTGAAATACTAAGCATTTAACATACTTCCTTTAAATATGAGCTTACTTTCCCACAGATCTCTTTTTTTTTTCCCAAAACATGCCAGCTATAACATGAGGTGCAGCTATTTCAGATTCCTTCACTGCTGCTCTTCTCTGGCATACATGGGCAGGCTGAGTCTCTTCATAGCACTGGGATGTTCATAGTCAGTCCTGTTCTCAGGCTGCAGCCAAGCAGAAGGTTTTGTTCAGCATTTATCACTGTGATCTGTGACACTGGCACTAGCTTTATCATATTTCAGAAGTCTACGTAGTTTCTTATGGTTTAAGGTGAGAGGGGTCTATTAGATCATCTGTTCTGACCTCCCATATATCATAAACCATTAAGCTTCACCCACAAGCTCTTAAATTAAGCCCAAAGACTTTAGTTAGCACTTTGGTTCTCAGAAGACTAAGCTTTTTGCCAAAGGCAGACAGAAAATGAAAAAAACAGATGCTACTAATCCAAACTCCTCTGCAATGGAGGGCAATTGATTAAGTGAGATAAGTGATTTATACACACCTCCGGTGTTAAGGCATTTACTGTAGTAACTAAAAATTGGGCTACATGAATTTAATACCCTGCTCTGCTTTCTGACTTCAGACAAGCCTCTTCCCCTTTCTTTGCCACAGGTTCTAATTTCTCAAATAGGTATAATTAAAATCTCCTTTCTCAAAGCTCGTTATTACAATGTTCCTGAGATAGAGTTATTAAGTACTTATAAGCTTCTTGTCTTTTGGTAAGTAATGCTTAGTTAGGAAAAGTCTGAGTAGCACAGTCATCCAGTATAGAATTCCTGTTTGCTATTCTGTTTCTTAATTCAAATCCTCTGCTGGCTTCCACAGGGCAGCAAGGCAGTAAGGGCACAGTCCTCTGGTCTGCACCCTGCCTTTTCTGTCTGCAAATGATGCAGTTCACTAAAAAATGACATCAAAAATGAGGTGGTTCATTCATTCACTCTAGATTAAAACCCCACAGGAAGGGAAAGAAAAATGCAGGTAGAAGATTGTTATTGGATTACTGATTTATAAGAGCAATTCAAGGTTACCAGCACAATTTCACCTTCTAGCAATCCATGCTGAAGAGAAAAGCTGGCACAAACTCACAGTGCTGTTCTGCATACACCCTTGTTACAAAATGGTAATCTACTTCTACAAGTAACTTTTAAAAATGTATATTAAACGTACTTTCTACTGGAAAAGTGAAACAGCTCACAGAGTGTTGTAATTTTGCTGAGAATTTGTTTCAAAGAAGCAAAAAGCTGATGATGATGACTGTCTTTAATCCTTTCTTCTGAAATTACTATTCATAGAATTGAAAGAGATCTACTAGGTTAGCAAATCCCAAACCATGCTGTCACAGGCAGACATGAACTGTCATCCTGTTCATTTTCTATTTATATTATTCTGTGTATTACAGTAAAAAATAGAATTTAAATAAAAGTGATTATTCTGAAATAATTTTTTTAAAATCCCTTCATATGAATTTTCAGATTTAGTTCCAATGCAGAAAGAAAAGACATTTCAAAAGCTTGAGATCATTCATGAAAAAAAAAAAAGAGGCTTCAAAAAACCCTAATAAAAAGCCTTCTTATAAATGGCAGCCTTCTTGTAACATTTTTTCCACTGCTCCAAAAATTCTTTCAAGTAAATCTGACAGGGCAGCAAACAGGAGAAAGAATTGGTAGCAAATAGTAAGTTCAGCTCCCACTGTTCATCTGAGAAGAGAAACCAGCAGAGAAACAGTATATAAGTCTGGTACGAGCACTGCAATAAAAGCACAAAAGCCAACTCAGCAGGGTATGTACCATCTCCATTCATGTCTAGCTTAGTTCCATGCAGAAATCCTTGCACACAGGAGTCAGAACATACTCCATTCTCTATGTCCACACTGTGCATCTCACAGTGCCTGCATGCCACACATTTTAGACTACAAGCTGTTCTTTTATGCTAAATTGCAACTCGACCATACAGACCTGTGCAAAAAACTTGCTGAATTTAGTATCAACCAAACTTCCTTTTAAGCCACAGGGGGCAGCATGTTTAATGGATGCCAAAGCTTCTAAGATGTGACGTTCAAAGCTCTCACAACTGCAGGAAACAGACAGCATTGTTCTTTTTTTTTTCCCCCCCTTTATTCTTTCTTAATTTTATCCTTCTATTTGTATCATTGTACAACATTGCTGAGAAAAGTATTGCAAAAGTAATGGGTAATGAATGAAGGGGAAAGTGAGCAGGTGTAAAATCTATTTTGTTTGGTGGTGCATGACAACTTTTGTATGAATAAAATGACTTATGTCTTTTTCTTTGCAAAGAATTCTGAATTCTATCATTTAGGAATGTAGCTCTTGATCAAAAAAAGTGAAGCATAACTGGAATATATAGAAACAGCTTGGACAATATTGCTTTTGGATTAGATTTGGACTCTATTATGAAAAGAGAAGTAATTATCCGAGTGTTTGATACAGAAATCAAACACAGAAATTACTGTATGCCCCTGCAATCACAGAGTCAAAGTCTTCTGGGTTTTTTTTAACAGTGTGCCTAAATTCTGAAGCTCCTCGATAACAAAGATAAGAATTACACATCCTGAGACATTTTTGTGCCAGTGTTAAACTAACACATCTAAATCTATTTTGCTTCCCGAAGTAGTTTGCAATAAGTAACTTTGTCTTCAATTATATATTCATATGGGAATCTCATTTTACATTTTTTTCATCAAAAGAAGAGATAAAAGCAGTTAGAAAATACTTGATAGCAGAGTTTTACTGCAATAGTAAATCATACCTCTACTATAAAAGTTGAGGGAAGCATTATGTGAGGTTGTGTTACACTCCAGGATTTTATAGCCTTGAAAAAAATCAGCAATAAATTTGAATAAGGCTGAGAAGAAAAGCAGCTGGAGATGCAAAAGAGAAGTGACACCTTTATACTGTACTTCTATTTACCATTTATCTGTCATTTTTTACCTCCACATCTTGAGATTAGAAATCTCTTTTTGCATAGGTAAAATGTCAGTGACAACTTTCTATTTTAACATCTTAGGCTATCGATGACACTTTGTTTTAATAACTTTCGAAGAACTTCTAAGTATTCTGTTTCTTACTAGGTAGAATGAGAAATATGGAAGGGGAAATGTTTGCAGATTAAATACTCTAGACCCATTTCCTTTTAGTACTTAAAA
>WEIT01002618.1:17200-38900 GCA_013389985.1 Dryoscopus gambensis | reverse complement strand
TCCAACCCAAACTATTCGGTGATTCTCTGATTCTGTGATAAGAGTTTCAGCAACCTGCATGGCTAGGAAGCATTATGTCTTGGAAATTTTATTTTTGTTAAATTTATACCTCACTTGGCTGTGAGGATCTAGATGATAATCAGAGTAGGGACATCAACCACACTAAAGTCCACAGTTAGTGAGAAGAACATAGGGAAAAGGTCTATGGTAGAAAAATCTGTCATTCAGTCAAATTAAGTTTAAATAGCAAATCATTCACAAAGGTGTCAGTTTAAAAGTTTATTTCGGGCTAAATGAGACAGGGGAGAAATATATTGGTAGATCTGTGAATCTTCAACAAAGAGATGACAAGGGAGTTTTTGGTTGTGGGTAAAATTACACAAGGCTAAAAACCCTCAATTTCTTTACCAAGAACTGGAGGATCCTCCAGAGGATGTATTAAAGAAATGATTAGAGAATCAGCCAAGGAAAGCCAGACTTGATGAATCCCAGAGAGATTTCAAGGACAGCAGAAACAGAGAGGCCAACAGAAGTTATGGTTATAGCAGTGAGTTTGAGATCTGGCAAAGTAGATGCCATTAGATGTTGTGGAAAGAATGGTTTCATTTAAGGGCAGAGGAGGAAAGCCAGATTGGAAAAGCTTTAGGAAGAAAAAGTGTAAACAGTATATTCAGAAAGCTTAGAGATGAAAGACCAACTGCAGATGGGCCAGTAGCTAGAGATGGAAGGAGTCAAAAGTGTTTTATTTATGATGTGAGACATTTAACATATGGTATAGCAAGTAGAACAGACTAGAAACAGTGAAAACAGCAAATGAGAACAAGAGGTCAAGGGAAGGAACAACACAGGGGAAGAGAATGGGCATATGGGAGATGAATAACTAAGGAGAAAGAGGGTAAGAGAATGCAAACAAAAGAACACGTGAAGCATGTCTGTGTCCATGACCATGAAGGATAAATCTGCAAAACAGGGGAAAGGTCCTGAGCTAATAGGAAGAGGAAATATTGTGTCATATGTTTAAAAAAAAAAAAAAACAGAAAGAGAGTGAAAGAGTGAAAGAGAGAAAGAGAGAGAGAAAGAGAGAGAGAAAGAGAAAGAGAGAAAAACATCAAAGGCAGAACTTGCTAAGACCTTCTGTCCAGAGAAAATTAGAGTTTAAGCAGAGACTGAAAGGTGGTGAGGAAATGGGCAGAACTGCAGGAGTAGAGTACAACTAAATTTGAGACAGCACAGCTCTGCAGCCAGACTGATAGCAGAACAGAAAAAGTAAAGTTGAGTGGTGATGAGCTGAGTATAAAATGCTTTTTTAAATGCAGTAAAAACTATAGTCTATTCACTATTTTCAAATGTCTCTTCTGAGAATTAGAAAGGCCCATTAGAAAGGGCCATTCTTCAGGACAGGATGAATGCTTCATGATAGTTTCTCAACAGAATTATAAAACTCATTAATTGGCAATGCTATATGAGAATAAGAACATTTATAATGGTCATGAAATCACAGAAAATTCTGAAATTAGCACAGGTAGTTTTATGACATGCATATTTCAGTCACTGAGTTATTTTGTGTAAGTTTAGCCTGAATGATGGCAATAGACACATTTCCAGTAAAATATTTCCAGTTGAATTCAGTGTTATTTCCCCACATGGAAGACCCAGCCCTCTCTTTCCATAGCACAGTGTTCCTTAGTGCGGTCTGAGAGTCCTACAGAGCACACGTGCAGCAGCTGCAAGGCTAATGCAAATCACAGAAGGCAGACACTCCGACCGTGAAGCGAGATACAGACACCATTAGCCATGTTGGCTGCATTATGAACCAGATCAGGAAACCAACCCAGGTTAAAACTAACTGAGCAGAAGGTTTATTTTTAAACTGATTCATTTCCCAATCACCTTCACTGACTAGCTGCACAAAGACTTGCAATTCTAGAGGAAAGGAGATGGATGGGATGGTGGCAGAAGGGTAGGGAAAGAAGGATGCAGTCTTCTTACAGGGTAGTCCGGGCATTTTTTGTCTCTCCTCAAGGACCTTGCAGACAGGGGCTGAATAACTACCTGATTTTAGACCATCCTAAATGAATAAAATTATGTCTGACATAAGCTTTCCAACTTCTCCAAACTAGGTTCTCATCTTGTGACATCTTAGACTTGTTCCCTGCAGCAGATGAGACAGTTTGTACCTGGCACTAGTGAAAGTGAACCCAAGTTTCTTAAATAGCCAGCTCATGCTCATAGTCAGCCAATTATTTTTTTTTAAATTGCCCTTCATTTCCTTAGCTTGCTTACAGTGCTCTTTCTCATAAATCCCTAATTCCTCTCCTTCCCCAAAGTTTTGTCTATCCCTCCCAAACTTAGATTGCAACCATGCCCTCTTGCTCTTAATCTTATCTAAGTGCCAGTATTGTTTCTCTCCACCAAAGAGGTGACCTTACAACACAAAGGCACTCAGGAGCAAACACAATTTTATCTGGTTTTCTGTAGAAAAGGTCTTCTATATCCCACCTCATCTATCATTTCTTCTTTCCAAGTATCTGCTCCCTGGTGAATTATGTGAATTTGTAAGCTAGGTTAGCCCTCGTTTGTAGGGAAAGTAGGAATCAAAAATGATCGTTCAACTCATGCCTTCCACCATGTTTGGGGTCAAAAGTTGTTCTAAGTCCTTGCCAGTGAGAATAGGCAGTGGGGACTGTTAGCATGCACACACTCAGCGCCACTGGAGAACATCATCTGAAATGTCCCTTGCTAAAGACTCCTTTGGAGAAGCACTGAATCTGTTAAGGCAGCAAATTCTGCACGGCCCACAGAAATACACTGCTTTGAATTTGAAATCATCTCAGGCCAGGGTGCAATTGAAGAGGCAGAATGAACTTTTGCCTTTTAGTATGCAGGACCTCATGATCTAAACAGTTTGAGCAAGGGCTCAAATCGGTTCTCACACTTCCCAGATGTATCTAGATTAAATATCTCTCCTTTTTTTGTCTTCTTCAAGCAACACTGCATTGTTTACATAAACACTAGTGGCTGCAGAGGAGAGACTGAAGAAAGGCTGGTTTGGTAATTCAGTGGGCAAAGAAGGTGTTTACCAAGAGCTTCTATGTCCAAGATGCAACCATTTATCTGGTGCACCTTTGTCCTAGGATGACTGTATGATACTGTATTCCCTATCGTCTGCTTATTGCCCAGACATGAATCCTGTACCTTTAAGCTAGGTCCAGGAGAGGCGGGGAAGCTGGTGGAATTATTTCAGCAGCTGTGTTCAAAAACACAGATAACTCTATCGCTCTCTCCCCAGCTCTTGGCTCTGCAGAAGGGAAGAGAGTTGCATTTGCATTTTAGCTAGCTTCTCATTCATTTAGCTGAGGCAAGTTTTCCAGGGGCTGTGGCTTCTTCTTCTTCTTCTGGAACTGACAGTTGTGCTCCAGTCTTGAACACCGGGAGGGCCCACACCATGGCCCGGAGGGGTTCACACCACACCCCAGCTCCAGAGAGCACAGAGCCACACCTACAGAAAAGACTATGAATCTAACAGGTCTTCTCCACAATGAGAAGGTTTATTATCTAACATTATTCTTTTTTTTTCCTTTGTGTCTGCGTGCACCTTGCTTGTTAAATAAACACAGTTTTTTTCACTTTCCTCCAAGAAATTCCTTTCAAACCTGTGGGGGAGGGGTTGCCAAAACCAGCCTTCCATTAGAGGATACATTTATCTCAGGACATTTCCTCCTAATTTGTTTCAAACTGAGACAACCTTCTTGAATAGCACCTTTTCTCTAAATCCTTTCCTCAGAAAATAAAAATGGGATGATGTCATTTTTGCTCTGATTTCAGACAGCATAAATGTTGGAACCCCTAAATCTTTCACCAAAAAAAAACCCAACAAAACAGAGCACTAATTGTGTTTTAGCAAGTCCTGCCTGGAGTCTTCAGTTTGGAATCTTGTTTGAAAATGCTGACCTGTGCAACTGTGCCTGTTTCATTAACAGGACAAAGTTTGCCCAACAGATGAACTCTGTAGATGTCAATTATTGCTGATCTGAGATTTTTTTCTAAACTGTTCTATAAAGCTTTAAAAATGAGATAATTTTGCACTTTCATAAATTTGAAGTGAAATATCTTAACTTTCACATGAGAAATGTCTTTGACTCTTTATGCTTCTTACAGATATGGTCTCCCTTTTCAGCTGGCTGCTCCATAATGCCGAATGAAATCTCTGTCCTCACATATACATTGACAAGTGAAGTGTAACTCTATGCAGACTATGGAGAGCAGACATGTTGGTCTGGATGGCCCTTTTCTTAAAGACTTCAGGGAAATGGCCCTCTGGTTCATTAAATTAATAAACAGGCAGAATGATTTGAGAAAAAAACCCTGTTTTACAGGACCACCACCTGCGGTATGGGCTGGATCCCACAGTGTGGAAGAAATCCAGAACATTTCAGATTAATTTCTTGACATTTCAACCTTGTCCTGCACCCCATCCAACAACACAGAACGTATTCAAAATTAACAAAGATACTTCTGGCGACACACTGCAGCCATGGGAAATGGGAACGTATGTCATGCCATATCTACTGACAGCTAATAAAGTACTCCACAGCACTGCAAAAGATGTATTTTCTATGTCTGAAGATCAAGTAGGTTGGTCTGGGTTTTACTAAATAGTGCTGAACTTTTGGCTGTTTATTCCCAAGTCTGTGATGTAAGCTGGCCTCCCTGGGAGCCAGACTCCAAGTGCGGCAACCATTCTGTACACATACACTGCATGGAAAGAGTTACCTAGTAATAAAAAACATATGAAGCTCTGAGTTCAGTTCCTCTTTCTCCCTCCCCAGGTGTTCTTTTGTGGTTGTGATTTGTGCACAAGTCTATAGAAAATGTTTCATATACAAGCCAAGATATACAAAGATTTCAGGCTTCCAACCCCTACTTAAGCATCTTACTTTGGGATTCTATAAAAGAATGGGAAACCGAAATACCTTTGTAGGTCTGGCCTGCAGGATCCAGTTTGAATGTCGGGAGAGTGAGGTTTTATATGGCTGCTCACTGGCCAACAAGCACCCTGAACTTTCAGCCCACTGGATTCCATTCTGGAATCATTGGCATTCAACTAGCTCTGGTTTTATTACACAAATGGATTAATGTGTTTCATATATAATTAAAATTTTAACATTTAACATATACAATTAACATTTTAATGCTTACAAACTGACCACCGCTTTGGATCCACTGTGTTTCAGAACTTCTCTATCCCAAAATACTCGTTCAAATCTTTTACCCAGCAACCTTATCAGAGAGTGTCTTTTATTAAACCTTCCCTTATGATCTACATTTTTTCCTTTGTCAAACAAAACAAACACAAGCACTAGGTCTTTAACTGGTGGTGGAGTTTGGCCTTATTCCACTGACAACAGTGTAGTTGCACTGTTATGCACCAGTTCAGAATTAAAACCACTCAACCTGCAATTACACGTACTTTTCTGAGGTAAGCAGGTTGCAGCATCGGAAACAGATCTGAGAATTAAGACTGTTTGCAATATCTTGGAAATTCTCTCCTGCAGTCCTTAACAGAACTTGATTTCCAGGAGCCTTCTGGAAAGATTTTTCTTTTTTTTTTTTTCTTCCAATACCAGTACACCCACTGACACTTCCAATTCCTTCTCCCTTCATCTGGCAAGCAACTTTTGCAAGAGTATTATTCAACCCTTCAAAATGTGTAGCATCATTCATCTTAATAAAAATGTCATCAAGACCTTTCAGGTGTCTATCAGAACCACCTCCCTATTTTTTTAGCAAGCAACATATAGTTCATTTTTTCAGCTCTGTGTACGTATAGCTTATTTTCTTACTTTGCTTATGGAAAAGTCACTGGGCAAAATCCATTGCTTCCTAAAATCACAACATATCATCTCATTCACTTTTCTTTAATTACTGGAAGAGTTCTGTCATGCAAATAGAGCTGACTTTTTGACATTCTTTTCCTTTCAGTCCTGCATGGCATTTTGGTTTGGTTTTTTCTCCTTATATGGTTCCTTACAGAACCTGTGCATCAGAAGCAGAACTCCTTGCTGCATGATTGTGTTCATGATAAAAGGTTACAGGTGTCCAAGTGGAAACCATACACAGTAAGGAGTTATAAATCCCCCGTAGGCTACTAAACACAAAGAAATACATGAGCCACTGGTCACTGAAGATTGGAGAAGTATGCTGGAAAAATGTTATTTTAAATATTCTCAATTTCTAGTCTCTTAGTGAGTACCCATTATTGGCCAGCACAGGGGAAGAGATAGAGAACTCAGTGGAGCTTTGGACTAACTCTAATAAGATCAGTCCTGTCATATGCATTGATTCTTTAATAATGCGTACCGATAATTTCCAGGAGGCAAATTTAAGCTGTACAGCCAGTAACATGGATAATGGCTTAAAATGTCTTTTCCAGTTTCTATGTCCCATAAATTCTCAGAAGAATCCCTGATCTTTTGCAGACTGCTTTAGCTAGAGCTTTGAATAATTTGAGACAAATTTTACAGATCTCTGCTGATTTGAACACTCATATCACATATATTGTCCTTAGCTTGACCTTTATTTTGGTCTATTTTCTTATGCTTTAATGAAAATGTTCCTAATCATCTTCTTTTAATTTTCTTATTTCAGTTTTCTTGATACAATCCAGGTTCTCCTTTTTAAAATTCTATTTTCACCTCCATTATTGTTCCCTTTTTTCCTACAGATTTATAGCATTTTTTACATTCATCCTATTTTGTATCCCTTTCTGAATTTCTGGTCCTCATAGTCCTCTTAATTTTTAGTTTTGTACCTTCGTGTATTTCTTATCTCAGTTTTGGAAATAATTTCCTGTTTTATTTTTCTTTGAAACCCCAGAACAATCTTTACTGCCTTTTAGATTAATTGTAATTTTTCTCATTGTTTTCAGAGAGAAGGAACAGAGATTTGTCCTTTGTACTTATACATGTATGAAAGTGCACCAGCCTACCAGGCCAGAGCTCACTTTAGGGGAAGTAAGAGTAGACCTTTGTGTTCAGGGACCATGGCTGACACACAGCCTTGACTAACCCAGGCTAGCACAGTCACTGACAGAACCATCTATCTGCCAATATCTCAAAAGATTTTTATTCACAAGCTACATCACAGCAGCCTTATGTTTCAGCAGTGCTGCACTAGGTGACCAGCAAATAAGTACGTTCTATGTATATTTAAAAACCTTTCTCCTCTAGACCTCCATCTTTTGGTGCAAATTGTACCTGACAGATACAAGAGTTAATCAGAAAGGACAAAAGAATTCACAAATTAATTTAAATTCATAACATAGTAGTTTGAGTGTCAGCAGATGTCAGCCATTATGTGGCTGCATAAAAATTTATAAGACAATTGTTCATAAGTACTTTAAAAGATAAGTGTGTCCCTCTTTATCAGTTCAGTGGCATGCTATGAAAAGATTAGTGTTCGAAAAAGTTGGATAAAAGGTGCACTCTTATCAATTCTCTGTACTGTGCTGGTATGTATGTATAAGGGATGCAAGATACTTGAAAGAAGTGATTTACATTCCAACCCTAACAACAGTTAGTCATGAAAGTACTGCCTCTAACATGCTTGGCAGATCAAGGCCATCATGAAAAAAAAATCTAATTAATTCTTGAGACAACTAAAGAACTTAGGGAAAAAATGTAATGTGGAATTCTGTAGTTTTGAATTGCCAGATATTACTTCCTATATTTCTTTCTATTGTAATGTAACTAGATGCCCATCATAAAGGAAAAAATTGCTAAGGATAGTTATTCAATTGCTGTTTACTTGTATTATGGTAAGCAGCCCCACTTTTGAGTTTGTGTTTGGCACTACACAGAGCAGCAGCCCCAGCCTCAGAAAAATTCCCATATTTGAAGCAGCGTTTCTTTATGACTTCATATATGCTAGGGCAATGAAATGCATAGAAATATCAGGTGTTTCAGAAAGATACATCATCTGCTCTGATGAGTTAAAGTCAGAGGAAAAGATTTGTCTCCTAGAACAGGAAGTTCTGAACTCAGTCACAACAGGAATATTTTAGCAAGTGCCCTGCAACAACTACCAAGGGAGTCAAAATTCCTGCAATTATGATTAAAAGGACAATAGCTCCCTACTAACTACAGCCACTTTCTGCCTCACTTTCTCTCACTGACCACATGAAAAGCTGGCTCAACAAAGGATGAGAGACACTCTACTCCCTTCAAAAGCATCTAAAGGAGCCAACTCATGCTTAGGAAAATCTTCTAGCCTGCTCTTTCAGCTGATGGAGGAGACAGGAAGCTTGGTGTGGTGTCTGGGGTGAATCAACCAAAGTAACCATCTTTTCCCTCCTGTGCATGGGTGAGGGGAACCTGGGAAAAAGGCTCTCCCAGTCTGTCCTGGGCTGGGGGCTGAGCAGTGTTGAGAGGCCTGGGTGCTCCTGATGCCTGTCCAGGACAAATCTAGCATCTAGCCAAGATTTGCTGTGCTATTTTCAAGGCAGAAACCCAAGCCAAGGGTTTGAATCAGACATGTTCAATTTTCCGTGTTTCTAATTAAAGTTTGCAGTTTTTATGTTTTGTTTCCAGTGTTTATTTTTAGCCAGATGATGGATCCTTTTATTATTTGAGGAGATAATTTTGATAAATGTTTTTTTAATTCTGAGAACAAACACAAAAGGAGGTTTCTGTAGAGCTTTGTGTTCTTGGTGAGCGTGGGAGGCTGTCAGGGCATGCTTCTCTTCTCCACAAATAATTTTCAGTGTCACCAAATGTTGGCCAACATGCAGTAGAGGGAAGAGGGACATTTACAGCAACTAGTGTGAGTTGTTCAAGGTTAAATATAAGGGTCTATCCCTAGTATTTTAAAGTCAAAAAATCTCACATACAGAGAAGTTCAAAGCCCCAGTATTGGGATATTTTTACCTCATGATCCATGAAAGCCTGTCAAAGATTTTGTTTGTTTCAGACATGAAGCTGGTCAAATCTGTTGAAGTAAATCAGTTTTTCCATTGACTTCAGAGAGAGATGAGTCAGAGTACTGTTCCCCAGAACTAGTTATTGTATCCTTTTGGTTTTCCAAAGCATATTTTCAAATATTCTAGTTAATGAAAAGAAATTAACAGAATCAAAAATTCCTTGCTAGAGGCAATGGTGTCCATCAAAGGTGATTCATAGCTACTACTACTTTGGAGCTACCTCTATTGCTTTTTCATTCTACAAATCTCTTTGGCCCATTTTCATGTTGCTTGACAGTTCAGAAGTTGTTTCTGAATTAACTTACTGGAAGACACATTGGTGATATTTATACAAGCTCATGGTGCTCTGTGAGCTGATCTGATATTTCTAATGCCCGTAGTGTTCTGTTATTCATTGTTCTGCATTAAATATCTTTGCTTGCTGAGCTATTTATCAATCTCTAAATGCATCTGCGGACGCTTAATCACTTCTGCGTATTCTCAATGCTGTCGATTCACTAGCAGTGCCTGTTTCAAGTCTTTACTCTTTTGTTAAAAATCTGAAATAAAGGCCCAGTCTTGGAAAGGATCTGTGTGTGTACAAATCCCTTCTGACTATGGAGTGCCTCTGAAACAGCATGGCAGTCTTCCTAGAATGGGAGTATGGAACAATGTGAAAAATGAAAGACAGTGCTTCAGAGGATGCACCACTTTTGTTAGCACATAACATTTTTTCTATCAGTTGTTTGAAACACCCTGAAGCATGCAATTAAACCCTCAAGCATGCAATTAAATTATTTGGCACTTGAATTTACTTTTGAAATTATGCTTATTTGTCTGTATAATTTCCATACATAATTGTTTTAAATTAATTCATTAAACTCTTTGTTGCACATGGTTTAAATTAATTCTAATCTCTAGCTCAGGCACATCAGAATCAATATCAAATAGCTTCTGCTTGCATGTCTATCCACAGAAGGAGAATATTCTCTTGATTACAGCATTGAGGTAAGAGGAGAGGTGAAGAACTCCAGAAGGTTTTAATAATTGAAAGCTCTATAACTCTAGGGTAGAGTGTTTCAAAAATTCTGGTATATTCTAGAAGCATCCAAATGTACTACGTAATGTTTCTATGCACAGCCCTTCACACAAAGAAACGATTTTCAACCTTTTTTGAGGTTTCAGGGTTTCAGTGGTGCTTATGATTTCCAGAATGGATTTTTTTTTTCTTCACTGACAGTGGTGAGAATCAAAACATGAAGTCAGATACTTGTGAAGCTGGACATGCTACTGAGCGAAACCCTTTTTAATTTAACATGATGCTTCTTTACTTTACATTTTTATTTCTCAGCAAATAATTTGTCATTGACTTAACCTGCAATGATTACATTGTCTTACACTTTATCATCTCCAAGACCATTATTCTACATTTATGCAAAAGCTGGTGCATTGTCAAAGTCCTAACCACTGACTGCACCACTCTTCTTGTATTATCATATTCCTGTTGCTATTTCTTTTCCATCTTCAAAAATATTGTCCAGACAACTGATTCTTCCTCTTTCAACTGTGGAATAACAATCACTGGATATTTTTTTAAATTTCTACAGGTTAAGCCATTAGTGAGCACAAAGAAAAACACGCCTTTTTCAATTAATTGTTGTCTTTACCATAGAAAAAGATTATATTGTTGACTATAGAGAGATTTTATCTTATGAAGATGTATTATTGTTATTATTCTGTGAGAGAACGTCAGAAAACCAAACTGTTTTAAACTGTTGTCATGAGATGATAAAATGTACATACAGTTTTTTACTTTTAAAAGTGCCATAATACATTTTTCTGTAATTTTACATTTGTTTAATAAAAATTTCTATCTGTTTATTTATTAGTAACTTTGCTGGAACTACTGTTATAATTTCATCATGAGTGATTAAAATACTTTTTTGCTTTATCTACAACAAATCTTGGGACAGTTATTGTGTTCTTCTCTGGTACTTAAGAAATAATTTCTTGAGCAAATAAATACAGAAATTCATATTCAACTGAATTAGTCAGTTTTGACTTATTTTAAATAATTTTTCTACTCTATATTACATGTGCTCTTATACTCCTAGGGCTTACACTCCTAGATATTTGCCTATAAACACAGATTGTTTATTCCATTAAAAATAAATAACAATAACTAAAACAATCACAATCTTTGAACAATTGAAGCCTGGGCATATCCTAGCTGCAGTTCCTTTAGAATGACTGTAGCTATTTTGCAAATGCATTTAACACCTTTTGCATTTTAAAAGTTTTTGAAATCTTTGCCATGCAAATTATTAAAAAGTATTGGGAGCTTTTGATATTGAACATGCTGCACAAATGCAAATTGGTATTGCTTGAGCTCAGTTACATATGCCTTTCTTTTCAGACATGACTTGGGGAAATGAAGACACATTTGGCAAAGAGGCTTTAGATTCAGTCACTCATCAAATCTCCCCTTGAGAAGCAAATCCTGTCATATTTGCATTAACCACTATCAGTCCTTGGTTCTTTTCTTCTCTTTTACCAAATAAAAAAGAAAATGTCTTCCAGCAATGTTGGAGCTGCAGTTTTTTGAGGCAGACCTTTCATTTCCTTTAAAAGACTTCAAAGTCTCGGCCTGTCCTGCCTAAAGCCCAGGGAAAACCTCTTTGCTGTACCTCCCCCCTTAGGTGGGAAGCTTCCTCTTCTGCAGCCCCAAGAGCAGCTCAGAAAATGTTGCCATGTTGCACATTCCAATCCTGCACGCTAGCCATCAAAACTCTGCAATGCACTTAGCAGCATTCATAGCTACCAATCATTAGCTGTATCCAGAACAGTTAATGAAATTTGTCCAGAAATATTCCTGGGTCACACATGTAAAACTAAAGATCTACGTTAATAAAATTCTGTCTTTTTTTCCCCTATAACAGAAAAGATTTAAAATTAACCTAAACAGATTTTTTCCTATTTCAGGTTTGCAAGACAGTGAGATCTTCAGAAAATCCAAAAGAAGACACTATTTTTGAAGGAAGATTTGTGGATAGGTTTTACTTAAAGGTTGGATTTGTTTTTGATTGAATTCTACAGTAAAAACAAAGATCAATTAAAAGTTTCATTACTTAGTGTCTTTGTACAGCACTGGTTTGTTGACTGAGCCTTTCTTTCATTCTGGAAATGAAAGAATGAATTTTGTAATATTACTTTGAAATAAGGAATGGATGGTCTCCCTGTCTGGATGTACCAATATTTTGTCCTTTACACCACCAAAAGTAGCCATAACAAAGAAAAAGGTCAAGTAAGATATTGCCTTCAACCTATCCAACTCATTTCAGACACACATCTAAATCCACTAAACACCCCTGCAGCAAAATTTTCTGGGCTAAAAGGCAGCTACAAATGATCTACAGACCCAGACTCACTCAGATTTCTACAACAGAAGCTTTGTACCTTCACTCAGCTGTAGCTCTTTAATCATGTCCTTTTTTGCAAGCTAAATTTAAAAGCAATAAAACACAAATTAAATAAAACTGAATTTTATACTATGCTGTTTGCCTGGCAAACCTTCTGAAAGAAATATTTGAAAGTTTACCAAATAGATCAAGTAATGATATTTTCCAGACTCTGGTTTTATCATCATGTAGTTTAAGCAATGATAGATGGCTTTCAGCCATTATTGGTCAGATAAGTACCAGTTAAAGGGCTGCAGGGTTTTGTGGTGATATTTCTGCCATTGGTTTAGTTCTAGCCTAAGTTGATCTGTGTCTCTTGCAATGGTTTTCAGTTGTTGAAACACTGTTTCTTTTGTTCTCCTTCTACTGGTAAAAACAGATGGGTACAAATCTTCTAAACACAAAGGAATTGAAGACTGTGTCTGAGGGCAAGATGAAGCCCATGTGACTTCACAAAATAGTTTATATGTTCCTTGACATATAAGAATACACATTTTATATTTTTTCATAAAAAAATTCAAAAACTGCATGATACATATTAAAGTTGCAGATGTGCCAAAGAAAAGAGACTTGGACTTTGTGTGTGTCCTTTGCACACACAATGTATGATTTCTTTGAATTTTTCCAAGTCCCACATTAAAAATAGATTAATCTGTGATGATACCTAATAATTTTAACAGACATTACCAGTATTTGACAGTCTTCCATAGAATACATAAATGCAGCAAATTTTTTTCAGAAATTTTGCTATTTATGCTACAGCTATTTGAGTTAATAATAAGAACAGGATGATATTAGTACATAAGTTCTCATCTCATTCCAAGAAGAATGACTGCCCTGGGTGTAATTCCAAATATACCTCTCTCTTGGGTTTCTCTTGTATTAACTTAAATTACAATGAGCCATAATAGTGCATATTTTCTCTAGAACTTGGCTGTGTCCCAGGTCTCTCTGATGGCTCCTTCTCTATTCTACTTCTCTACCCACTGGCGCTACTGAAGTCCCTTTACTTTGACATTGAAATCAAATGTCAGTGAAAAGCTAATTTTGCAAACATGTTGAGATACGGGTGTTCTTTATCAATTAAGATCCTCTCAGCAAATACTCCATAAATGAATATATTGTTGAAGTTCTGGCTCCTTCTACAATACATTAAAGCAAGACACAAAAAAAGAATATTGCATTTTAGGCAAAGGGTGTTACTTATATCTGGTCATAGAGAAAGTTTTCTGCCAATTGGCTGTTTAATTTTTGGAATTATAACATTCTGCTAGATTTTTACAATTCTGAATTCAAATTCAGATTCTAGTCCTGATTTGGTTTTACACCAGTCTAAACATATTCCCGAAACAGTGTTTCCACACCCATGTTCTATGGCTATAAAGGATGAATATCAATATTAAAAGATGAAGAAATTATCCTTCCAGGAAGAAACAATGGTATGTACAGAAGTAATTTGTTATGTTCTAGCATCTTCTATTATTGTCAGGAGCAAGGCTCCAGACCTATATTTACAACCAACTATTACGGTGTGTCATTTCCAAGAACCTCATCCACTTAGAGATTGTTTTGAAGGAGATATTATTTGGTGCCTTTTGGAGCCAAACTAATTAACTGCCTTAGTAGTCAAACTTTGTTTTCAACCATCTGAGCTCATATTTATAAGATAGAGACATACTAACTAGTATTGAGATGCCGCTCCCTGGAAACATTAACTCATCCCTGCAGATTAAATCTTCTAAAATATAAAACCTATTGTAGCAGATCTTGACCTGCAACATTTTTCTTTCTTGGGGTGGGGAAAGCCAAAAATATTATTAGTTTATCTTCTTTAATGAGTGCATTAAGAAAAAAATAAATAAGAAAAAGAGGGAAAAGGAAAAGTAGAAAGAGAAACAGACTTTCTTACAGTAGATATTAATAACCTGTCCTGCATTAAATAGCCAATGCTTAAATGTATGGACAAAATTTAGGTTATCTCTAAAAAAGAAAAATTGAAAACCCAGGCTCAGATTTGCTCTGGGCTAGTAATACTTTTCAAAAATTAGATTCCTGCTGAAATTTACTCTTTTATTTCTGTTCTTCATTTGCTGGCACTTAGTGGTCTGAGAAAACTGATTTAATACTATGTGCAGTGTTGCGGTGCATATGGCCAGAGCCACTCAAACCACCAAGTGGTGGTCCAAGGAAGACCCTAGCACGGAGATGTAGCATCTCTGTTACGGTGAGTGTGTTCCACTCTCCCAAGGTCCCCCTGTTCCTTAGTTTGCATATTGTTTTATCACAGGTTTATGCTTTCCCCTCCCCAAGTTATGTAATCCCTTATGATTATGCATATGTTCTGGAAAGTTCTGTTATATTCAATACCCCATTGGGCTTTTCAAATGAAACCCTCCCCTGAGACTGTTCTATTGGTTATTGTCCCATATTTGTCTTTGTTTTATTGGTTATTGTACTTTATACCTCCTTCCCCCCGCCCCCGTATACACGGGGCTGTGACCGTTACTTCCCGCTCTCTGCACTCCCTGCTCTCCTGTACTTCTGATCCCCCCGTCCGGAAATAAAGGATTGGAATACCGGCCAGAGAGACCCTCTCTCCTCCTTTGTCTTTGCTCAGATGCTACCTCAGCACCAGCCTGCACTCCGCTCCTCGCAGGATCCAGCAGCGTCTGCGACACTGCTCTCGCCCCTGCTGCACGGGACACCTCGAGCAGTAAGGCGCCTGCACAGCCTCCGGGCGGCTGTGTGGTCAGCGTCAGTGCAGATGCAAGTCGTCTACAACATAGGGCAAAAGCAAGTTTGCATTTTTCAAAAGTGATAAAGGGGTGGGATTAAGTTTTGGATCCTAATATTGTTAATATTGTAACACAGATATGATCTATTTGGATATTCTGTTTACCTATTTGAAAGCAGTGTTAAATACTCTAGTAGGTGGAAACTCTCTCTTGACAATAGTTAAATTATTACCAATACTTACAAAGTGTGCTTTTCCATTACAGTTTTAGACCTTTTGTTACATTCATGGTATTTTAAAAAGTTATTTTACTGGGGTTCATTTCACTTATGAAATGCTCAGGAAGAGCTCAATGGAACAGGGAACCCAGTCATGGCTTCTGCAGGAGGGTTCCCAGAGTGAATCCCTGCGACGCCCATCCTGCCTTAGATGCAGCTGGCACAGCCAGCCTGGCTGTGCTGCCAGCCCACTGCCCTGTACTCAGCTGCAGGATCAAAGCCCGCTGCTCTTGGATTCCGTCTTCGCTAGTGTCGGTCTTCCAGTGCTGGAGATGAGCACTGCCATCCTTAGGAGCAAGGAAAACCAAGGTTGGTTTATTTGCATAGGGCCACACAGCGAGTCAGCGATGGAGCGGCGCGGCAGCCGCTGGCCGGAGCGTGGCCGTGAGCACACCGTGTTGCTACAGTGGTCAGGCCACACGCCAGTACAAGCCGAGACATTCTAGGATAAATTGGCAGTACGCGCGCTCAGAAGTTTTCCTCCATTTATTTTATTATGTAGTGAGTGATACAGCAAAATCCCCTGTCTTAAAAGGATATAAAATAACTATACACATTCACTGAAAATTTGTGTCATTGAATGCCAGCCTGAAGAAATGGAAGCTGGAACAAAAATTAATAAAGTAACAAGATAAATCAACATTCTGCCACATTTTTAAGCATTTTAAATATGTACCTAAACTATGGTAAAATGTTCAACAAACCATTTAGCTGATAGGTGGCATAGCAAAGAAAATTATATTTTTAAAACTCCCCAATGGAGAAGGAAGAGACTGAAGGAATTTTGACATGGTCATTAGCTTGGAGGATGAAAGCAATTCATTGATATCTATTCCACGTGTTAGCCTCTGGCCCTTAGGGAGGCAATATGACTTTTCAACTTGAAGAAAACAAGATTTAAAAAAAAAAGAAAAAAAAAATTACTTGAAAAATTTCCCCAGAAAATCTGCTTAATGCTGGCAGTATTAAGTCATGGGCATAGCTCTGTGACTTGGGACTCTTGGAGCACTGAGCAAAAACTTGAAACTGGGCCACTGGGTCCCTGGTGACAGAGTCAGCGTAATGTTACAGGAATGCTCATGTTTTTTGACACAGGGAACACTTCAGCAGTTGATCCCTGCTCCTTTTCTCTCCCCATTCTTCTTTCCTTTGCAGAAATGTCATTTATTTAATTAGAATAAATGGGCTATGCTAAGTATTTGAACCAAATCTGGGATGTAGCAATATTTGGATGTGCCCTCAACCACAAACTCAGCATGCCCGTGCCTCTACAATGTTGATTTTGGACTCTTGAGAACCCAAGCACAACTGGGGCACTTGGGACAGGACAACTGGATAAGAAGAAGAAATCTGTGGGCCAAGGAACTTGACCAAATATTGTGTTCCAAAAGGCAGCTCTGTACACAAAGAATAAGGGGAGCAATAGTATGTTCAAGTGGCTCGACACAAAACAGATGGTGAGATTTCAACAGAGCAAAGGACTGATGGGGTAGTTACAGCAGACAGGCACCCTCAGAAAACTGAGACCCCAAAACGGATATGTTTAATACTATGATATCCTATGAGACTTAAACTTCCGAAGCCAATTTGAGTGTTTCAGTATGTTAATTGACAAGTAGTGTTTTCTCACAGAAATCTGATCTGTTTCTAAAAACAGTTTCAGGGGTTTTTAACACAGTATCACAGGTCAGATGTTGCCTCTTGTGGCTTTGTTTGTGGCGTTTTTTTTGGTTTTCTTTTAATTTTCACATAAATATAAAAGAAGAATACAGTCAACCTAAAAGTTCTCAGATTTTTCTATGAGACCTTTCCCACCTCCAGGCAAGGCTTCCTGCCCTAGGAGAAATGTTTTACTCTAAAATTTAGATGATTAATATCTCTTGACGTGATGCACTGTTCTTGTTTTCACGTTCCTGAGAATCACCTCAAAATGTCCCTTAGGTATAGAGGAGGAAAAGTAAACTAGAGAGCTATAAAGAATAAAAATCAGAGGTACGACTTTGGCGTCTGGTAACAGGACTTATGAGATATTTCATTTTGTCAAATTTATAACAAATTCTAAAATCATGCCTTTTGGAGACAGAATAGAACTCTATTGAGTCTAAATTTCCTTTTGCTTCTGGTAAAGTGCAAGTTCTAGGCTGTAGCAGGTTTTACTGTTTTGTTTTGCTATAATTTTATTTCCCTGGTAATCCCAGAAGCAGGACAAGAATTAATTTCAAACAAGGATCTTTATTGTTTGCATGGCTCAATACTCTGTTTAATTTAAAAAACATGTTTGTTGTTTTTTTAATTTAATTTTCTTTGAGAAAATGATGGTTTAAATTAAGGGAAAAAATATTTTTTCAAAATTCAGCAGTTTGGTGAAACCTTAAACTGTTTTTCTTTATGTTGTCTAAAGTTTTGAAAAAAACATAAATGCTACCAGTTGGGTTTCTTGGGTTTGGGGGCTTTTTTATAGTATCAAAGACCTAATTCAGTCATTGATTTTGGTCAATTGAGCCCAGACAAGTAACAGAGGATGAATTTTCTAATCACACTATCATGTTATATATGTATTTATTTAATCCACTGTACGTGAAATTGTTCTGAACATGGAGGTCAATTGTTATTAGTCACCAAACCTTCACTTACATCTCAGGCTTCCATATTGCAATGAGCAGTGTGTCAATTCTCAGTAAAGAAGACAAACAGATATTGAGCAAGGGAGAAAGGGTTAGTTAGCTTGCTTTGAGAAATAAGAATGCCAATTAAAGTGGAAATAATCCGCAAATTTAGTTCACAGACCTGAAAGTGAGGACGTGTTCAAAAACACCAAAGATTCAGCCAAAGCTTCGGTCTCACAAGAAACTTAACATTCACTGGAGGAAGGATATTGCAAGATGCATTTCCACGTGATTTATGTTGCCACTTGTTGCAGATGATTGGAAAGTCTCCTACTGGGAGACAAAAAGCTCTGAAACCTCAGCATGATCTTGCACTTTTACAGAAATTACCTGATTTTAAAATTCAGCCTAGAACATTTTATTTCCTAGTGGTCTTTTAAAACATTGTTGTCTTCGAGTCAGAAAGAATTAGCTGCAATTTGTTACCAGTATTTTAACTGAAGAACCAATAAGATTTTGCTCCAGTGCCTGTGCTAATTGCACCTTTTCAGACTGCGATGTACTGACAACAAAGGGACGGATATCCATAGGCTCAAATTGTCTTTTGCTTTTTGATGGTCATAGAAACTATTCTCTCAGGATTCAGGAAGAAACAAAAACACTTGAAAACACTGTTATGCGGGCACATAAAATCTCTATATTTTTACAAGAACATAAATGTCCAGTAAAACTCAACTACATACCCACCGAATATACAGAACTCATTTAAAGTCATTAAATATCAAATAGGGCAGAAAATTATGTAGCTCTGAGTGCTGCCCTTAGGAAACATCTCCTATTTTGTCCCATCACCTCATTCTAGAATTTGATTTTCATATTGTCCAACATGTTTTTATATCCCAGGAATAAGTTGTCTACAGTGGGTGTAACCTACCATAATTCAAAGTTTAAATTGTCCCATTTGCCACATTAGAAGGACTAAAAACTCCTGTAAGCCATGGTGTGTATAATCCATTCATCTGTTCATTTCTACGGTGTTTTTCAAAAATATAACGTTTAATAAATGGAACAGAAAGAAACTGAAGCAAATCTTGAAAGATATACAACACAATTAATTTGATGCAGATTTTGAAAATGTGCAATTTACCATATCCAGTGATTCACTAAGCATAAATCTTTTGTACTTGAAAGTCAAGTATACTAGAGATGAAATCTCAAATCTGTTGAAGAGAGTGGGAGTTTCCTCTTTGATTTCTAGGGGCCTGCATTTTACTCTAGGCACACTTTCTCTTCCAAAAGCACAATTCACATGGATTTATTTGAGTGGACAAATTGTACTAAAGTGGGTCCATTTCCTATTTCTGTCTTTAGATATGAACCACATACTGTAGACCTGAGATGGTACCAAAGAGACAATGATTTGAATGAAAGAATTTCTTGACTTCAAAGAGTCACTGATTTAAAATCAAATCTTCTATTCATACATGTTTACAATATTCAGGAAACTGATCACTTAGATAACTTCGCCAAATAATGTACTTGAAAATAGATAGTTAATTTCAGAAATGAAAATAACCTACATTCTATGAGAGTATTTTATCATAAGGAATACTTAGTGACTTTATTTGAAAAATGTCCTAGAAATAGTTTAATAACTTCTTTGGTCATATCTGGCAATTATTCTCATTGAAATATTTCTGAATTCTGTATTCTAGCCTCTTCACCTGGAGAACTAAATGTGAAGGTGGGAATCTTTAAATAATTTACTCATTGTATGTATCTAAAATTTGTTTGTATAGGTGTTTAACCAAATAGGCTGGAGGCATAATTTCAGAAGAGCCCCTGGCTTAGCTAAGGGGCTTAAATACACACTTTCTGCAAAAAATGTGAGATATGCATGCCTGAAAAATAGGACTGTTGCTGTCAGCATCAGTTCTTGCATCTCATATTAGATGTATTCCCAAACTCTTGTTAAAATCGGAGTTTTATGGTTAACTGTTCAAAACCCAATATTTGAAGGATGAAATCTGACAAGAAGAACATCACTTTGTTTCTTTCAACTTCTCTGAGCAATCTGTGAATTCTTTCATGAGCTTTCCTTTCCTTGGTGACCTGAGATGACTTGAATTAACTATGATGCACTTTGTGGAAAACATTGTCTCCAATCTGTCCTTCCCCACTTGTCACTTCTAATTTATTGGCCACCCACCCCTCTTTTTTCTTTTTGTTCTTGTCCAAATTTTCCTATTTCCAGCATATGTTTTAAGATTAAAAAACTCTTGTTTGGCAGACAGTATAAACACTGTACCTCAACAGATGTTTTTAGTGTCAGTGCAAGAAGCGGCCACACGCTGATGCGGTTCTGCTGGCACCATTTCTTGTCTGGAGAGACTGACACTGCATGAATATATTCATTTTACTGCTGGGTTCTTTTTTGTCATTTTTTTTCCTCCTTTCCACTCTCATGACACTGTGGTAAATTTGGTGTTTCTGTGACTTTTTCCCTCTTTGCATATGACTTTGTTTTATAAGTCATCCAAGTCTTGTTTTTGAAGACGCCAATTGACCTGAATTTACCTTTGAGCTCCTCTCCCTTTCCTTTAACTGTGTTACCAGGAATATGTTTTCAGGTTAACTTGTAGCCTTTACCAACTGTTTTCATGTGTCTCAATATCACTATTTCTCTCCAAAATGTATTGCTATGCAGGCACATGTATCAAAATAGTTAGGGCCTCAGTAAGTACAATCCACAAGTTCAACAGGTTTTTTTATTTACTCAGCTGGTCATGTTCTGGTACGAAGGAGGTTTTTTCAAGCTGTATTTGAATCAGGGGACAGGTTATGTAAGGGCATAATAAAAATATGGCTTTTGTGAAGGAACAAGCATGATCCAAAAGAGACTCTCTTTCTAAATCTCCTTCCATCTCCTAATCTGAATGGATTTTTCTGGCTTTCTGATGACAGGGGAAGTTCTTCTGTGGAAATTCATGCCAGGTAACAGCTGAAAATGAGAACTGGAAAAGTGGACAAGAGAAAAAAAAATGTGAAGCTAAACATTATGAATTTAGAGTGCTTGCTGACCATAAAAATCTCTTCTGGCTAAGTGTTAGCAAATGGTGCCATATGAGACACCACAACATTTCCCTCAGCTTGCGAAAGGCCATAATTGTGGTGTTCCAGATAATCTCATGTGGTAACTGCTTATAAAAATTGACTCTTTAATGGCAAATCTCTGTCCTATATATTTTCCTTATTGAGCCTTTATATGAAAAGTGAAGGATAAGGTACAAGTAAAACAAAAAAAATCAAGTAATGGGGCACCTTATTTTCAAAGTACAAGAATATCTGTCACATCCACATCTTTACTGTGAGGATGTCTGATGAGCAGCTCTCTGGAGTTCAGAAAAGGCTCTTTCAGCCGACTCCATCAGACAGCAACAGTGCTCTGCTACCTCCTCTACTACTTATCTGTTGCCTTTTCAACCAGTCATAGAAGGAATCTATTCTTTTGGGCCACCTTTCAGAAAATAGAAAACTGGTGTGTAAATCCACTCAAACTGTGTGGGGAAGGGTGTTGTGACCAATGCTGTCCACTTTCTAATTAAAGCTTCTAACAAAGCACAGATCTGTAGTACTGAGTTTGTTAAAAGAATGAGCCCTGCTCAGAG
>WEIT01002618.1:3827-15496 GCA_013389985.1 Dryoscopus gambensis | reverse complement strand
TGAACTTGAAAAGAGCACCATATGAATGCTCATCAGATGACAGGGAAGGTGAAATTTCTCAGCATTACCACCCACTTAGCTGAAGAGCTAGTGGCATTCACTCCAATCATGGGTGCAGTCTCAAAATAGGCCATGACAGCCTCTCATCTATATGAATAGTCTGCACACAAAGATTACAAAATCCCCAGATCATTAAGCTGTTGACGGAAAGAGCCTCAGAAAACACCTGGAATTTCTTATCCTACCAGAAATCAGAAATAAGAAGAGAAACAAGAAATAAGGTAGAGCTTTACTAGCATTCAAAGTGTGGAGGAAGGACGTGAATAATTGACAAAATTTAAGTTTCTGAGATGGAATTCTGAGCCAGAAATAAGGATAGCTCTTGAAAGAAACATCCCACAAAGAATGAATATGACAGAAAAAGATTCTCTTATCCTTCCAAAGGAAGCAATATTCAATAATAAACACATCTTTAACAGATACATCAGTGAGGAAGTTGCTGCAGGTTCACAGAGAGGATGTAAGTGAGGGTCATTAGCACCAGTTTCAAGTCTCATGGAGGAGGAAAGCCCTTAAGAGATGGAATCAATCTCATCAACCATTTCAGAAATTTGAAGACCAGGAGCCAGAAATCCATCTGCAAGAAACAGAGTATACTGCTCATTTTGTAACCATTATCATTACCATTCCCCTTACCATGGCCTAGAAGATGAAAAAAAAAAAAGTAACTCAATTAATCAATAATGAAAAGGCAGTCTAGCCTTTTCAATAACATCCAGGGTTTGACTTGTTCCTGGAGAAAGATAACAAAACAGCCGCAGAAGTGGAACATGCCAAGCTGGTGTCTGAAAGAAGTATGAGTATTCATCCTGACACACTCCACAGATTTCTAGGAATGAATTTTAGGCAGATATTACTAAGGGCCAAGGACTCCTTTTCATCTGCTCTCTCTGAAGCCTATCAAAAGACCCAGCAGCAATGCAGAAAGGCATTGTCTCTGCTGAAGAATAAACTCCAGCTTCCAACAGACATTCTGCCCACCCATGGATGTTTGCATTCATTGCCTCTCATAAAATGCACTTTTTATTCAAAGAGAAGAAACAAAGGAACTTCTGCTGGTACTGAAATCTTGGTTTGGATGTCAAGGCTAATGAGGGAAATGTGCTCTTAACACCTCAAGTTCAGACATTTGGTGCAGGAGATAGATGCCAGAAGGGTTGAGGACACTCACAGTGTCAGTGAAGAAGGGCCTGGGTTTGTGTCATGTCCCAGCAATCATGGCAATGGAGAGATTGCTTCCAACCACTTGGCACTATCCATAAAGATTGTTTTACTCAAAATGGACTTGCTACTGTGACAAGAGTGGCACAGTCAACCTGCTAGGATCCAGAGATCTGCTGGAATAAAGGCACAGAATGTGGTAAGTACCTTTTTCCTTGGAATTCTTCTCCTGGAAAATTTAACATACCTTGATTTTGGGGTTAATGGCCTAAAAAACAAGCAAGAGTGCAACAAAATTTTTCAGGGCATATGAACATCTTCTCAAGCCCTTGCAAATCCTGGTGCATGAAATCATTACTGTTGAAGTAGGATGACACAATCTGACCAAGTAGATGTGGTTTTTGAAGACCCAAACAAGGTAAAAGCAAGGCCACTGGCAGACATGTTTCTGAAGATTAGGCTCTCCCATCATGTAAACTTGAGGCTTGAAAGGTGGACATTTTAGAATAATCTGGAATATGCCTTTCTCCTAAACAATAAAGGCATCTTGCACACCAGTAAGTGGAAGCCAGAAGGAATGCTGTCATTTTCTTTAGAAGGTTCGAATAAAAAATGCAGAACTGAGATAAACATGCAGAAGCTGTACACGGCTCCCCAGAGGAAATTAAGTAAAGAATAGTTCAGGGTTTACCAAAGGAAGTCTAACCCATCATCTCACACTGAAAGCTGTCAAAAAGCAAAGAACTCCAGCACAATTGTGTCATTGAGAAGGGAAACATTATGAGACATTTCTCATTATACATATGTGCATAAATCACAAAGCTCACACGCCAAAGTGCTGAAGGAATAAAATATGTGGTCTCAAGTGAGCGGGTTTATTCATATGCTCTGTGTGAATGTGTATGTTGATTAACACTTAAAGCCAGGAGATACTTATATATCTCTTCTTATATAGACCATACTTTCTGAATATATATATATTTAAACCCTTACTAGTGGAACTTGCAATTCTTCTTTACTAAGGTGTAACAAAAAAATCAGATTTGGCCTTAATCCTTAAGCTGACAAGACAAATTTTAATATTCACCTTATGAAAAGAGCAAACAATGGCTTTGTAAATTCTAAGAGTCTTAGTTTGTATTACTGTGACTTGGAAATCTAATTGTTTAAAATTATGTGATGTTGGAGGTCATGGTCTCCTAAATATTGAAGCACTTGTTTATAATTTGGTGTTTAATAACCAAGTGCATTACACACTTTCTTCTCTAAATTAACCAGTTCTTGGATCTTCACCAAATTGCAGAATGCTGCTCCAGGAAAACTCTATCCCCAGCTCTGATGACATTTTAAATTGCTTTATATTTTTAAAACATTAAATTTTTGAAATATTAGAAATTAACTGAAAAGACGTGATTAATTACTAACATGAAGCAAAGCCTCAGACAGGCATTAATTTATTTCTGTCAAGCTAACCCCAGATTTTTGTTTCANTATGGGATATACACAACAGGAGTGTTTTTGAAGCACTCATTGTTAAGCCATTCCCAGCATGACTGATAAATGCCAGCCCACATAGATGAAGATACGGTACTGGACTGTGGTTACCACATTCAATGGTGGATGTACTAAAATTAGGCACTTGTACTCCCATTTAGCTACTTGAGTCATTCACATCACTAAAAAGAAGGCCACTTGTTTAGGTGCCTTTAGTTAAGTGACTAAATTGAGACCCCATGTGGCATACATATTACAAAATAACATTAGCTTGTTCCTTAATAGGCTCCCATGAAAGCCAATGGGAATTTAGCCATGGAATTCAAGGGGACAGACTGCACCCAGCTATTGAATTGTGTAATAGCTTTTATTTTGATGTTAAGTTTTTGGTACTTTTTCTCAGTAAAAAGATTAAAAACACAAGTTAATAAATCTTCTAATTAAACCACTTACCAATATTACAACATTAGTGTTGGGATAAGAACAAGCAAAAAGAAAGGCAATTATAAAGAGGAAAAGAAACAAAGGAAGAAAATGCGACAAGTGGGTGGACTCTGGCTGTGTCTGTCACTTTGGCTCCTTGACTCCCTCCAAGACGTCTTTTGGGGGACCGGGATAGGCAGCAGATTTCAAAGGTGTTGACAAGGCTGGCAGATCAGCCATTTCAATTTGTCCCTCAGCAACAATGCCAGGCAGCTGTAAATGACTCTAACATTCTCTGCTTCATGATGATTCCAGGATTAGGGATGGGTTTTTGCTTTAAGTCCAGTATTGACTCCCTGCTAAGAGGCTCAAACTTCCTTAGACAGCGAACACTTTCAGTCTACAAGCCACAAGCTTAGCCTCTTTTCTAAAGTTAAAAGGGGCAGAAATCTTTTAAAAGTTGGAAAAGCTCTTCAGGAAATGAACAAGAGAAATGTGAAAGAGACACCACTCATCCACTTTTCTTTCAAGGTGATGTATGTTCAGAAATCCCTTCAATAGTTTGGAAGTCTTCCATCATTAATTTGGAGGCATGTTACAAGTTTTGTCCTAGTGCAGATGACAGACAGTTGCATACAATATTGCACAAAAATAATAATTAATTACATAGATTTTTAACAAAGGGTGGGCACATTTCCCAATATGCCCCTTTGGTGCTTGAACAGCCCTCTTCCCATAAACTAAATGGTGTCTCCTTTTGCTACCCGAGCTCAGGATCAGATTATGAATGGAATCTGGAGTGGAATGGTATGTCTGGCAATGTCATGGACACCAATGGACAGAACCTGTCCTTCCAGCCCCTTGAGAGGCTATGAGGTCTCACATAGCCATGCTGCTCTCTATATCACTTGGGGTGTCACCAGCAACACTTGACACCAGTCTCCTTTTCCTTGTAACCTGATTGTCCTGAGTTACTAAACCTTGGTTTGCTGTGAAAAAACAGTGAAGAAAGTAAAATGACTGAAAAACTACATTTTTTAATATCTTCATGCACTAAAAAAAGGGGGAGGTGGCTCGCCTACATTTTCAGCATTGCAAACCTGCAAAAGGAAAAATGAGATTCTGGCTCAAAACCAAAAACTCTTAATTTGTAGACGTGAATATTGCACAGTTCACTCTGAACCACTGAAATATATGAAGTTTTGTCATTGGTTTCACTGGAAATTGGCACCAAGCCTTCATTTGGTAATTTCAAGTCAGTTTTACAGCTGTGAGCCAATGCACAAAGCATATGGTTTCTTATGCATTACAAGTTAGAACTGCCTAATGATCATCTTAGAAGATCACTTTCTTTTATGTATAATTTATTATGTCTTCATCAGTGAAACCAATTCAAAGCACAAATGCAAAGGAAGTATATTGGGGTTGAAGTTAAAACTACAACAGAATATACAATAGTAAATGTGCAAAACGTTTTATCTCTCTACAGTAGTTCCAAAGGAAACCTTCAAAAACTGAAGAGTCTACTATAAACAAATACTTTCTCTTTTCAGCAGGCTTTGGAAAGCTAAGAAACTTGGAAAAATAAGTGTTTCAACTCATTTTTAGTTAAAAAAGAAAAAAAAACCCTAAAGCATCATCCCTTTCAGGATTGAATAAAATCGAAATGGATGCTTATGTCAATAACTCAGGGGAAAAAAGATATTGCTACTCTGGACAGTATCAAGAGAACTAAAATTTTAAACTAGTCTCTTTCACTGTCACTTTGCTGTTTTCCCAGCAAGTGCCAATACAAAAACTGCATCCAAATATTCAGAAACACTAATTGTTCTGAAACACATACGGCTGACTGACAATATGAAATCCTTTTTTATCTTATTATTTCTTTCATGGCCTAAATTATTAACTTGCAGTTTGACACATTTAATTCAGTTCGGGAACAAAATTATCTGTGGATATAACATTTCCAAACTGTTTCCAAACTGGTCACTTAAAGTCATGTCACTGTTTAATCTGACTAGAATTTAAAATAAACAGAGGGGGGGTTATGTACATAAATATGGGTGGGGGAGAGTAATATTAACAGAGTATTTCTTATCCTTCCTAGTTACGCTTCTTGTGTTTGTCTAAGCAGTTTCTTGCCAACCTTAAAATTCATTAATATGGGAAATACTGAGCTCATTGGCTGCAACACCTCCATTTCAGAAATCAGACTACTACTATCTGCCACATGTTCTGGCACAAACCCAGGCTCCTCCTCTCTCTGTTCATTCCGCTTGTCCCTCAGCCTCAGTAAAGCCCCACAAAATTACCTATGGAAACAAGAGCTTTAGAAAAGTCATTTCAAGGATTGTGTCAAATGCTGCTGCTTTGTGGCCAGGGCCACGGCAGGGGAGCAAAGAACTCCATGGAGGCCATGAGGGCTCTGACTGGGTGCAGGGATGGTCCCAGATGGAAGAGATTAGAGAACTGGAGAACGACGCCAAGCAATTTGCTCATCCTTCGCATGATCATGTATTTTGCATATGTTGTGCAGCAATGTACCTTTCAGTTATGTTATGCTGAAATTAATCTTATGTAATGCTGATCAGTCAGGCCACAGATGCTGATTTAAGTGGGCCTTCAGGAGCTGGCCTTCTTGCCCCTGAGTGATTACAGAACCAAGAGCAAAGTGTACCAGGAGTAAAATAAATCAAGAACTGAAGGACAGCAGTTCATACAGGGCTCTATATGGACACTTCATCACAAACTTCTCTTGTTTTTCTTTGCCATCTGAGCAGATTTTTGATTACTGCAGCCGGTGTCCAGGTTTTCTTAGAGTTCTGCCAGAAACAAGAGCTGGGGCATGTTTATTTCTGAGGGCAGATCCAAGAAAGGGGTTGAGTTCAGCCAGCTAGCAGACGCTAGCGTCCAGGGGAATGAAAGCGGACATGGGGAAGGTTCGTAAATCCACAGCTTTAAAAACAGAAATGGACTTGTCAGTAATTTTTCCTACAGACATACAGACTTGGAATGGGGAGGGAGGTTAATGGGGTGAATGCACAGGTGGAAAAGGATTTGAACACAGACAGAAATAGGGAACTTACAGATGAGTATCCAGAACACAGTGGAGAAGAAAGCTTCAAGACATAATCTCAAAAGACTGGGGTGACCTGGCAAAGAAAATACATCAATAGTACTAGAGTAGACTGATCATGAGTGGGAAGGCCTTGGTGCATAGAGATCAGGGAAAATGAGATTGCTGGCTGGGTGATATTTGGTGGGATACAGGTTTGGGGGATTTGAGGATTTGGGGACTAGGATTGACGTAGAAGAGGATCCTTGTGTAGTATCCCAGTCTGGCATTAAGGATATAACAAAGCATGATGCTTTCACCACAGTAAAACACTGCCACGCCCACTGATACCCAGTATTTCCCCCCTTCCTTCCCCTCCCAATGAGGTCTGCAAGCACATTTTCTCAAGGCTTTTTTTCAATTATGGAAATACAAGAGTTCGAAATCACAGTAATAAGCAGAGTTTAAAACATGCAGAAATATGGAAAACTGAGTATTTCCACAGAGCTGCATTGTGCCTAAGGAGGGTTATGAACCACTAGAAGAAAAATGGTCAGCACTGCAGTCATGCTCTTCACTTTCAGTGGAGCTGAAGCATTTGACACTCCTGATACTAAGTACAGCACAACCTAGCAGAAAAAAATGGAAGACCTGCAACATCATGAAACAATGTTCAAATGCACCTTATAACATTAGGAACAGAATGAAAAGTTCAGTGAGGGAAGAGTTAGTGCGGGGAATAATCTTTGTCATTTGGGAGCTAGCCAAATTCCCAATGCCAGACAACACATGGGATAACAATTTCAGAATACCATTACTGGAAGAGTTACAATTTATCCCAGATAAGTGTTAAATCATGAAGCACCAGATAGGCGGTAGGAGGAAAGTAGCACCTTAGGCAAGAAGAGGGCAGTTTGTTCTACAGAAAACTTTGGGGCAGCTGCTTGACTACAGGGAGCTGCTCCCAGAGGAAGAGCTTCTTCTCAGGCAAAGGAAGGGAGTGAACAATTTCTCTGGGGTTGGAAGGTCACATGTGGCACAGGTTTGTAAGAGATTACCAGCAGCTTGAGGGAATGAGGCTGCTGCAGGAGGAACCAAGCACTTGCTTGCACTGGAAGGATGGAAGGCTGCGAGGCTGCTGGACCTGTGGTGCCAAGGTACAGGGCCATAGGTTTCTAGGTGGGACAGGACAGGTGAGTTGTGCTGATCTGCAGGAGCTTGGGGACACATCGGTTTGGTTCACACCAAATTCTAGTTCTATTTCTGTAACTGGGCCACCTGACTTTTGATATCAGCCCTGGCCAAACACAGCAACCTTTGAGCCCTGGCTGCTAAACATGACAATGAGTGCTTGGCGCAATCCAAAAATGTAATGGTGCATGCTTGCTGTAAGCACTGTGTTCTGCCAACTTCTTGTACACTGGTGTCGTTTCAGCATGGTGGGTGGTGGGAACTCAGTGAAACTTTTGGAATTAGAGATGTTTGAATTCAGAAATAAATCTGTTTCTCTTCTTTTTATTCTCATCATTTTCATCTAGATATAGATCTGTCTAGACAGTATGAAGCTATATTAATAACTCCATTATTATTATTACTATAGCTAATAAAACATTCTAAGTGCTTTAAAAATAGTTTAGTTCTTATTAGTGGGAAGAAATTTCATGTCCAAGATCTGGCTGAGCTGTCCTTCTCATGCTGCTTAAGTAAAGGAAGGCAATGACTGTCCTCCCACTCCTCTCTGGATGTCTCCTAGGAAAGCCCTTTAGAGTTTGTGATTTACCCCCACACTTGTAAGTACTAACAGTTTCCTCTTACAGCAGCTGGGCTTTTACTGGCAGTGTTCATTTTCAGGACAATTTTGCATTGTTTATTTGTTTTGCTTCAGCTGAAAAAGCAAATGGCTGTCAGATTCCAGAACAAAGCTAACTGTGGTGAGTGATTCTGCAAATACTACACAGGAATCCATTTCTATCAAATGGAGCTAGGAAAGCAGCATTTTTGTAGCCTACTTTTAGGATCTTGTAAAAGATGCTCAACTCACATTCAGAAGGCCTGGACATGGGTACTACTTAAAGTTTAAATTTTGGTGGTGAAAGATTAGCTGTTGTACGTTCCCTTGAAATAGCCTAAGAATTCAGGTTGAACATCAGATTTTTAAGAAAATTGCATTACTTTTGTCAGAGCACAAAAATCAAAGAACAATAATTTTTCTTCGTAATTGCACTTATTTGTATTTAAACTAGTTTGTTTTAATCCAAAATCTGAGAAGGGAATACTGGAAAATACAAAACTGGAAGCAATATCAAGCAAATCATTTTTTGCTCAGATGCAATTGCAAAATCCACATTTGCCTCCATTCTCCATTCTTTCTCTAGTATAGCCTCTTGAAGCTCATCTTGCAATGTAAAAAGTTCAAATGTATCAATTTCTAAGAAGTTGCAGGTGACAGAAATGTCAGGCATATAGACAATTCATGCCATATGAACTGAAAATTTCTGACTTTAGCTATTTTTTCTAGCAGAAAATATTACATTTACTAATTAATACCAGCTAGAAAACTGCAATAACCTTTCATAGAATTGAAGAAGATTTGGCCAAAGAATCCAGAATTTAATCTCTGAGTAGTGATCTTGTTTGATCCAAGTGAATTATACAGGCTTATCGAAACTTCTTATGCAAAGAGGGCATTCAGCACTAGCAGTGCTACATGTTCAAGCATTAAGTCAGAGATTTCAAAAGGAGCTTAGTGTAGATTCTTCTGGTAGTATGTCCTGTGAGATTGACAAAAACTACAGCATTCAGAATGTCTTTGATAGGCTGCTCTGGGTATTTGACACATATTCCCAAGCCAAGTATTGGAGCTAGGTACTGAAACTGGCTACCTGTGACACCTTCCGTAACTGGTTAAGAGAGGCACGTTCCTCCAGCAGTAGAGAGAGTCAATGTATGTGGGTTAGATTTTCCGATTGAACTCTTCCAGGAGAAGCTTTTCATCCTTGACTCTTCAGGGAGAATTTGGTACATACTTGCAGCCTTCCACAGTAAAGGCTTAAGAGGTTTCGAGCTTAAACAAGTGATACAGCTCATCCAAAATATTGCCATTCCAAAGAACTTGAGGTTTTGTGCCTCATGCTGCCACAGTTTCTGTCAGCTGACTCTGCAGGGGCATGTCTCTAATCATACCAAATCCCCAGCAAGCATTTTAACACTTACCTCAGGCTAATATCATACTGATATTAAAAGCTAGTGTCTAAATTTCAGTTCATGTTCAGTGGTTAGCCATGGAAGTGAACAGAGATTTGTGATGACTATTTGAACACTTAGTTAAATCCTGACTATGAACAAGACAAAGCAGATAGAAAGTGAATTTAGAAAAACAGCCGGGTATGAAAAGTCATGCTCAGCAATGACACAACTAGACAAAGAAAAAAGTCTATGCTTTTGCAACTGTTCTGGATTCTTGCCCTGAGTTGTTGTTTGTTTCAAAGTTGTGTGGTTGATTACACAAAGTGCTACTGAGCTGAGAAGCTCCAAACTCAGGATCTGTTGGATTCTGAGTTACTGCTGACACAGTTAACAATCCAACTGCACCTGGGCAGTTAGAAGTGTCATTTCCAAAGGCCATACTTTAAGACAGTCTTGTTTTGGCAGTTTTGTTACACTTATGCTGTTTATTTTCTAAAAACTCCCAAGGCACTGAAGAATTGATACTGTGATGGAAATAAGGCTCAGGTCATTTTTTTGTATGATATTATTAATATTCTCTACCCTAAGTAAAAATGCATCAAATATTAAGTGTTCAGTTAAGGAAATTAGTATATTTATAATGGCACAGGTTATTTTTAAAACAAAATTTTTATATTTTCTAAATTAAAACTTTTAAAAAGAGAAATACAATTTATCAAATATAGACTTTTAATTGATGCCTCAGCTAGTTAAAATATTTATGGTTTGTTTATTTTTCAGTTACAGGAAGCTCATTAATGACCTCTAATTCATCAGAAATTATACCCAATGCAAGCTAGACCCTTCCCCAGTAAGGATTCTGTCCAGACGCATTTTTGTGGGAAAGGGGGTTTTAGTCACTGCGGGAACAATAATGTGCTGCCTTCTTCAATATATAGAAGTAAATTGCAAATTAACAACTTAGTTTTCAAAATTAAAGGTAAAAGCACAGGAAAGCTGCTCTAAAGGACACCTGTCACTTTAGAAAACCTGTAGTAAAAACGCAGTTTTTGTACCATAGCAACATTCGAGAAAACTACCAGGAGAGTGTTTTCAATCAAGGCATTCATTGCTGTCCACAGCTGTTCTGAATTTAGTTTTTTAGTTCACATTACTCCTATCTGTTTGTCCAGGGCTAATTCAAACTGAGAAAGAGCTACATGTCACTCACTAAGCAAGAGTATAATTAAAAGACCTACTACTACAGCTGGCTTGAAACATTTGAGAGCTCGGGAATTGCAGGGAACTCATATTAAAAATAAAAAGGATGTAATCACAGCCTCCTGTACAGTTTAATGGGAAAAAGTAATTTCATGATTGCAGTTGGTTTGAATGAAACACATTTCGCTAATTATGTATATCATGTGTATACACGCAAAGACTAGAATCTATCTATATAATCAGGGTGATTGAAAATATTTGAATTTCAGGATTATAATTAATCTGGGAAAACTATTTACAAATCATGAGATCATTTCATACCATGCTGTAAGATAGAGCTTTCTTAAAGATGTATCCCAGTCACACATTTAAATTATCCATTTTTGCATCATGTCAAGCCTTCTGGGTGGATGTAGGGAAACACACTCATGTTGTAGCAGTTTCTTTTTTAAATACTGAACAAGTAAACCACATGGTTCATTGTTTGGCATGCCACTGCTGAGGATGCCTACACGTTACTCTGTTTTTCACCATACTACTTTTTCTGGAAAAGTCATTCCAGACTGATGTCAGTTTGGATATATGAAGGCTGCAGACTTGTTCCACTTGTAGTACTAAAACAAGCTGTGCTAGTGCCAATACTTTAAAAATTTCATTCCAATTCACAGCAATTTTTGCTTACTTTTGAGCAAAATCAGTTCTGTCAGTTTTTGTCTTATTAGAAGAACTGTACTTTTCCCCTATAATTCTTACACCAAAATGCTTCAGATAAAGCTGAAACAAGAAACATCAAAAGGTAGCTATTTTGTAGATCACAGCAATGACTCAAGAAGCAATGCCAGGCTGAACCTCATCAGCTTTATATTCCTAAACTAGAACTATGCTATATTAGCATGTTTAGACTACTAGCTCCTAGAGTGTTGCTTTTTGTAGCAGGACTTTTGCAGATTAGGACAAGTTTGGTGTTTCTTCAAAAAATTTCAACTAAGAAAGTTGCTATTATGCAAATATGCTTTTTAAATGTATTTGTTAAAAAACCATCAAGTTTTCTGTCTCCTTCTGTCTCTCTTCATGTCTCAATTAGAAGAAC
>WEIT01002614.1:8072-41037 GCA_013389985.1 Dryoscopus gambensis | reverse complement strand
TTTTTTTTTTTTTTTAGAACTGATAGGAAAATTGCAGTACCTCAGAAGGCAGGGGGATGCCTGGCTGCTCTGCCAAGGGCAGACCATGCACACCAGGATATGCAATTAGGAACTGAGTCTCTGAACAGACTGAAATCTGCAACCTCCATGTCCACTATGATTTTAACCTATACTTTGTGAGTTTCCCTGTTTTCTGTAAAGGAGCACTTTGGTTGCAGACACTGTGTGCAGCTGTTTATTGCTTTGTGTTGATGCAATTGGTGATGTCAAGTCCCAGTCCATATCTTTGCATCTCTCAGGAGAGCCAGACACATTCAGCTGTCAAAATACCACATTCTGGTGAGAAGGAAAAGGAAGGCAGCTTTAAATCTTGGATTTTTTGAAACTGTCACCTATCCCCTCCATTTTAGCTCATGGTCTGAACAGCTTCCCTATGCTCCCTGTGTTGCTGAAAAATTGCAGGACCTTAGACACTCTGTTATTTTAAGATTAAAACAACATTAAACTCACACACTATGCAACTAAGAGTTGCACTTCGTAGCTTAGTGAGTTTGTATACTATTAACCTTTTCTCAGCTAAGTACATTCTTTTTGGTTTTGCCTTATGTCCATAGCTCCAGGGTTATGACTGCTGGTACTCCATAACATATCTCAGGGAAATATTTGGAATTGTGGTTGGATTGGTATGGAAGTGATAGAAAGATGGGTCACTCTGTGGCAGCATTTGTCCAGAAAAGCAAAAGGTATCAGCTGGTTGCCTGCAAAGTCTCTTGTCAACTCATTATACATTTTTTTTTTTTTTACATAATTTATTTTCTGGGGGTTTTCCCCCAATAATGCTATTGTCATTGTGCCAGCTGAAAGTCTTTTATACCTGCAGGTGCAGCTGGTCCCTGGGATCATTGTAGGGCCTTCGTTTAACAACCTCCTGTAACTTGGTCTTGCAGTGCCAGCATTTTGGTCCCACGTCCCTGTTTTTTTCCAGGGATGCCTGTTAGAGGATGGTTTGCTTTTTATGAGCCAGCTGTTGAAACAAAACAGAACTGCAGTGCAAGCCATTGCCAGAAAGTACGTGAATATTGAGACGTAAGCCACAAGAAAGCCAATCCTTTGCAAGCTGCAGCAGTGGAGGCTCTCTGTGTTTTACCCCATGAGGGCAGCTGAGGTGACACCAAAGAGAGTGGACAAAACCACCTGGTGTGGACATGGGCTTCAGCTATGGCACCTGTAGGAACATGGCGTTGGGTAAAAGTGTTTTTTTAACTGGAGCAGGTTCTTTGTTTCCTGTGCACAGAAATGGCCTGTGGTGGATCCTCCTCAATCCTGTGTGATGTGATTACTCAGGGGACTGGGGTGAGCAGGCTGCAGGTGCTCCGCACAGGCCTGTGCAATGACAGTACTTAAAAAGTCAACACTTCTGGCACCTTCTGTCCGCGAAACTGCAATGCCACAGCCTAAAGTGCTGCCTAAAACCACCAGTATCATTGGGCTAGGTGATGCTGATGGTCCACCAGTCCCAGTATGTCACTTTCTTAAGTACTCAGAGCCATTCTCCTCAGTACTCTGCTGTAATTTCCCCCCAGTTTGCAACCATTTTCAATTCAGGGACTCACAGAGCAGGAGACATTTTCTATAAATTCAGTTACATTTAGTCAAAATAATGGATTACTCCTGCATGACTTAGTTAATTTCCCCTTTGACAGAAGAAATTTTTATCATCTCTTGGCAAGTAGCTCCACATAGCCATTGTGTGGGTAAAACTTATGTTTATTTCATTTGTACCTGATTCTTACTAGTTTCATCTGATGTCCCTTGCTTCCTGCAATGTGCCAGTGATTTAGCATCAATCGGTACAGTGCAACGACACATTTTGAGACTTCTCAGCCTGGCAGGCTCCAGAATATTTTACAGACATTTATTTGGTAAAAGTTAGTCCAGCACAAAAGTTTCTCCTATAAAGTCTCTGTTTCTAATCACCCATATTTCTTAAATCTGATTTCTGGGACAAACATCTCTTAAAATATATTTTCCGTTAAGTAAAAACTTTCTCATTTGTAGTCAATTAGGAAAGAAATTATTGAGGGATGCACTTTCATTGAGATTTTCTGCAGAAGCAGGGAGGAATTGTGGCCAGATTTAGCATAGGCAGGTCTGGACCTACAAAACTTGGGGCTGTTTCTGCCGGCACAGGGTTGGTTGACGACTCATTTGGCTCCCCAAAACCTCCTTACCTGACTGCTGTGGCACTGTTATGGGCTTGTGGCAGATTTCTAGGCTTACCCTGCCCACTTTGAGCCACTGAGGTGATGCATTTCTTCCCTACAGCTGGTCCTCCAGCCCTGTTGCTGGTTTCTGTGCAAGGGCTGTAACCTGTCCTTGATCTCTAAAGTGCCTCACCTTCTTTGGGTTGACGTGTGAAAGGTTGTACCGTGCCAACAGCCCAGCTCCAGGGATCATTCCCCAGCCCTTGTGGTCATGACTGGGAACAGTTCCCTGCATGGGTTTAACCCTGAATGTCCTGACCAGACGCTTTCCAGAGACCCCAGGACACTGTTTCACCACTTGGCTCATGTAACAAATTCATCCTCACCTCTCTTTTTTGCCCAAAACATGTCCAACAGGCAACCTGCAGGTTGTTTGGCTCTCATCCCCACTGGCGGGCCTGACACTGCTGAGGCCAAGGAGCAGCTCTTCAGTCACCAGTCCTTGGGCTGGTGTATCACCATGCAGGGCCCAGCAGGGAATGTGGGGACTTCTTCCCTTTGTCAGCTTCCCAGAGAGGTGGGAACCCACCAAAGCAGCTGCTGGTCCAGCATCCATCTGGGCTGGGTGTGCAGTGACCATCCCTGGGATGGATGAGTATGGCGGTTGGGAAAGAGGAGGTGAGCCTGCTGTTAACTCTTCAGAGATGTGTGCTCTGCCACATTTTCCATAGGTGGCTTATTTACAGAGAGCAGATTTCATGGGATTTACTGATAAACTGTAGGAAAAGGGGGAGCTGGTGAAATGAAAGCTTCTTATCTCTGCATGATGTGGCATGCAACCCAGGATATAAATTACAGTTTTCACCAAGTACTACTGGAAAGGCCGATCCTGAAAAGCAGAGGTAAAGCGTGCTAAGCAGCTGTGAGCTTTTTAACTAAACTCAGGATAAGTGGCTCCTCAGATAACTGCTTCACTTGAGTATCTGTCAGCTGTGGATGTCATTTGGGTGGGAGACATTGGAGGATGAGAAAAGGGCTTATTTCTGTACTTTCTGGGATGTCCTCAGGGTGGCTGTGAGAGGCTAGATGCTAATGAGTTCAACAGCTGCTGGAAGTGATATTTTCCCACTGTCAGCACAGATGCTGTGTTACCAGGCTGGGTGTCTTTAAAATGAAGGATGCCTATGATGGATATCAAAACTCCTCCAGACTTCGTGGGCTTTTTTATTTTGTCACTTCTAAGATTTAAACCAGCTATGCTCTTACCATCTCTTTTAATTTTGTATGGGTATTTGACATCACAGGCATAAACTGCATATTTTTAAGCTGTTGGAAGCATTTCTTCAGTTCTTTTAATGTCCAGTATTGACCTTGCCAGTGGGTTGCTATCCCAAGTGCCATAGACACAGGCTGGTGTGCCAACAGGAATCTGCAGAGAATTCTCACAGAGTGCCCAGGTACCAAAGGTCTTTCTCTCACATGGCCATCCCCTCTTGTGATTACAAAGGATAAATCACCCTCTGTAGACCACATTTTCTGAGAGGTTCAGAGTCAGGTTGAATTATGTATTTCCCAAACAAGACTTAGCTTTTATTATTTCTAGAGATTCAAGCCTATTGCTAGAATATTAATGCTACTAGTTTATCTTTCTTGAGGCAACGTAATATTTTCTTGGCTATGTAACTTATCTTCCTTTGCAGCAAACAGATGTTCACGCTGGATTCCCTGCATCTCTGAGGTCTCTTTCCTGGATGTTTTACATTCAGTTAGAATTTATGAATGCGTAGAAGCTCCTTCTGGGATGTGCTGTGTTTCTTCCCAGCAAGTTTCCCAGAGCACTGGGATGTCTGTTGGCTTTATGGTGTCTCATGGATTTGTGTGCATGCAGCTCTCCAGATTGCTTTGTCTTCCCACCTTATGCAGCTGATAACTAACTTGCATTAATTAATATAAATAGCAAGGGCAGGTCATTATCATACTATTTCACTTAATGTTGGAAACTGCCATAATTTTCATTCTGAATGTTTATCTCTGTTTTTTAACTTCTCAGCCCATAACATAATATCAGTAATGACGATGAACTATTGATTTTTACATCGTAGCACACGTGACATAATGAGAGGTGGTGGTTTGCTGGTCCTTAATCTTTCAGCTTTGATATGCCAAGGTTTTTTGCAGACATAAATATATAGCTGTCCCTCTGGATCAGTTTTGGGTTTCTACACTTTACTTGAAGGTGCAGCTTTTTGAATTTGAGCATCTGCCATCTGTACTATGACAGGCCTGACATGCCTGCACTGCTCCATGAGCAATAAGTACAGCTAATCCATGCCATTCCTCATACACTTTTCCAGTTGAACATACGCAAACAATTTGAGCAGAAACTTCAGCTTGGCAGTAGTTGGGTAACAGCTCTGTGCATGGGACAAAGCATTCTTCTGCTATGGGATTACCTAATGGGAGAAGTCCTTTGTTTCATTCCAGTTTGGCCTTAGAAATACATTTTGGTTTAGTCAGTGAATTTCTAAAAATGAAGTTCAGACAAGAAGGGCAATGGCTTAGACAAACGAGTTATAACAGTTATAGTTGGTCTGTGCAGCTTCTTCATTATTGTAGCTACAGAATTAAAAAAACCCCAACCATTTATATTTGTTTTGAGTTTTTTTTACAGCACATGCCCAGAACTAATTCTTAAACTCACTGATTGAAAATGAATGTTAAGCTCATGTGTTTACAATCAAATTTATCTTTTTAAAATGGGGGGAGGGAGAGTTGCCTGTCTTCCCTGTCTGTTTTCTTTTCACCTCCCTTCACGTTATCTGGAGTAAAGTGTGATATGTGTTATGGAGATCATTTATCTACTCTAGCATATTAAGGAAACTTGCCAAAGGGAGACATGGGTTGCCTGCACTGGCTGCACACAGGGGGTGTGCACTGGGCTGTTGCCCATCTCCCATCTTTTACCTTCCCTAGTTATGCTGTACTGGCCCCCCACTACCAGATCGTGAGCTTTAAAGCCATCAGCTTGGCACTTTTTCAGGCTCAGACTTTGCATTTTGGTTTTCAAAACTTCTCAGCACTCCTAAATCCCAGTTTGGAGTCAGAAAGTGATGTGTGTGCTCAAGTGCTGAGAAGATAGGATGCATCTGTGTCTTGTTCAGGAAAGTGCTGCATACATCTTTAGAAAGGAGACTGTTTGGTTCAGGAGTGGGTCTTTCAATAACATTTGATCATCTTGAATCCTTCTGGAGTTAACTACAGCTGCTGGGTGTCATTAGGCATGTTGTTTTGGGCTAATCCCGAAGGGATTTTGGTATTGCAGTGGCTGACTTCTAGGCACCCGGCTACATAATGAATTCCAGATCCCGAGGTCAGACATCCAGACACATCCAGGGGAGACAAAGGACCTGAATGACAGAGCATGGAAGCCCATGAGATGGGGATGCTGCCTGAGTAAGCCAGGGGAATTTTATGTTAAGATGTTTCTCAGTGCTGCACTGTCTGCCTGGAACCCTTCCCTCCAGCTTCAGGATCCTTCAGGACTGCAGGCACCTTTTTTAATGGGAAAAGTGTAAAGATCCTTCTGACAAACGCTGTTTGACAGTGGGAGCTTTAACTCAGGTGTTGGGTGCTTGGGGACTTGGTGACAGCAGGAGCAAGGTGTTGGTGCCCTTCTGTTTTGTGTTCCTGGGGCAAACGGCAGGGCTGCCAACACCAGAATTGACGTGGGACTTGCACCTTTAATCCTTAAATGTATCTCAGCTTCAGGGGGAAGATTTGTCCAACTGCTTTTCAAAGGACTCAGAAAAAAGGCCTCATGGAAGCTGGATATCAGCAAGTCAACATTTAGACACTTGGCCTGTGAAGCTGTTTTAACATGGCCATCCCCAGTGCGTAATACAGTCCGTCAGTTCACAAGGCTGAAATACCTCTGCAAATAAAAAGCAGCCATGCTGGCAAACAGTCTTCAAAGGTAGCGAAATAATCCCTAAGGGGAGATCTGCTTTTGTGTGGAATTGCCTAGCAGACGGCTGGGAGATCTTAACAAACAAGTCCTTTTAAGCTGCCATGTACTTTGAAGCCTGGGTGAGCATTCATTCATTCGGCACAAAAAGCAACAGTAAAGAAGGGGGGGCAAGGGGTGGAAGGGCTTAGTCAAGGTGAAAATGAAGTTGGGTCTTTCCCCAAAGCCACTGTGGGTACAAATGAATTGCTTCACTGGAGGTAATAAAAGATATGTTATCCCACATTTAATAAAAAGCAACAGTGAAAATACAAAGAGCTCATTTCAGGCTTCAGTTATCTGATGTTTATTGCACATAGGCCTTTCTCGAGGACAGAGACCCAAGAAGTGTATTGCCCTTTGAAGTGTGGGCTGTGGCCACTTGCCCATTCGTTGGTTTATGGCTAAATCTCCTTGATATGGCCCACTTTCATCTTTCCAGTGGTGTCAGGGGGCTCTGCAGAGGGGAGAGGGCAAGCAGAGTTCTGGATGTGCACTGGGGACAGGACAAATTGGGGAGTGCTTCAGCCTTGGAGTGTAGGTAGAGAGGATGCAGCATGAAACAGAGTTTGGGCTCAGGGAGATGCAGAGCACACACAGCTTTGAGCAGAAGTGGGCTGCTTGGCAGGACTGTGGGGACCACAGGCTTTGCAGTGAAAAGTGCTGAGCAGAACGATTGTGTTGTGAGTGTCTGTTCCCTTTCACTAGCAATAACACAAACTGGTCCTAATTTTTGCTTACCCTGCTAGTATTTTCAACTCTCATTAGAAACCACTGAGTTATCTCTAGTGGTTAGATCATGGTATTTGGAAAAACAAGTTTCTTGACAGTGCATTTCCTGCTAACTAAGATACTAAACTCTGTGTAAGAATCCCCACTAACATCAGCAAGCTTTGGACTGGGGCCATAGTCCACTTCTAGGCAGTAATAGGCTCTGCACGTTTTTTATATCCAAAGCAATTATTTTACAGATGAGCTGCAATAAACTGTCGGAGAAGTTTACCTTTGTAATGCCATATGGGCAAAAAACATCAGTGGACTTGAATCACTGTAATTTTTTAAGTTTTCTTGTATGAAACAGTAATTTACTTTCAAACCTTATCTTACTTTTCCTTATGCTAAAGCTTTTTGCACTAGCCTCATGTTTGCAAGCAAGCCCAAAAATTTCCAGCAAATGGAGTGGGTTAAGATAGTCTTTTTTCAAGGAATTGTGTTGTGAACATTCTTAAAATAACATCTTTCTTTCCTCAAAAAGTAGATTGGTGTGCTGTGATATCATTGTGCAGTCATGACTTTGAGAAACAAACTTATTTATATTAATGAAAAATATTTCAGTTGAAAGCGCTGTCAAAACAATCTCCAGGAAAGTCATTGTTGTGGACTGGAAAGAATGCTACTTCACATGTGTTTAATTATTGGGGAAAAAAAATGAATCTTGCCTTGCATCACAAAAATCAATCTGCAATAACAGGAAATCCTGAGCCATTTATATAGAGGTTCCTCTTTCATTGTAACTGGCAATTGGTTCCAGCTTCTAAAACCTGTCTATTTCTCAACTGCTACAAGAATCCTGCCTTAAGATGGATTATACACAGCAAAGCTTTATTGTGAGTCTGTTTTAATGCTGTAAATCAAAACCCCCAGCCAACAATGGAAATAACTTGTCAGTATGCAGGGATGCTCTGCTGCTGTTTGCTTATGGACACATAGGTCAATTGAAATAGTAAAGTATCCAAATCCATGAGCAAGAGGATGATTATTATCCTCCCTTCCTCAACCTGTGCATGCCCCTGTTTACACAAGCTAAGGAAGTAAAAGTGAGGTCTGGATTGCTGCTATTTGTACCATCCCAGACCCCTGCATTCCCAGCTCTGGTGGAGGATATTTGTACAACGAAGAGCAGGAGCAACAGCCCATTTGCCAAAATGTTGCACCTTTTGGGGTAGAAAGACGGCAATATGAGGATAAAGGGCACTGGGATAGTGCAAGGGAGCTATGCAAGTGTTGGTGATACATAACCAGTGAACCTTTTCAAAGTTTTTGGTGCACACAACAACAAAGAGCTCAGCCATGGGACTACACAGCAGCTGCTGCTTCCCAAGTGTAAGACACAGGGGTTGAAACCAAGACTGTGCGGAGTCTCCCTGCTAGTGAAGGGCATCAGCCCTCTCATCTGTGAGAGCCATGGGTGTCTATATGACACCTAATTTGTTACTACTTTATGCAGTGTCTATATGACGCCTTTTTGTAATCTCTGTAGGTCGCTTAATTAGGAAGTACTTTCGCCAGCTCTCACATGATGTTCAGTGGTTCTTCTGCGTACCATGGAAGTCTAACACTGATGCCTGTGTCTTGGCATCAATGCTTTCAATCTTGTCAGTGGATCTACTGACACTCTTTTGTATGTTCCTTGGTCTTCCCTTTCTGATCAGTTCTCTACAATATGTGGAGGTTTCTCGTCCTCTGATTTCTTTTTCCACCTGTCGCACACACATACATGGAATGCTTGCTTTAAAAATTTCACAAAACTAAATTACTGGGATCTTGGCATAACATAAATCTTGCTCAGGTAATCAAACTTCTCAAACAGAACACTTGATTCCTGCCCAAAAGTTGGCAGGAGGCACCATTGTGGGGGTCCCTGCAGAAGGATGAGGTGAGACTCCCCAGTCTGCTGTGCTGCTCATTTCACACAGTCCTTCCTGCTCTGCTCCAGTGCATGATCCATTGCCACCAATTACCTTAAAACTACTTCTTGCTGCCGTAAAAATATGCAAAAGGCTCTCCTTCATGGCCATTTCCACATCTTCAGGAGTAATTCCTACTCTTTATTTGTTAGTATATTTCCTGAATTCAGCTTTGGTTGCCTCAGGGAGCCTCTGGGACAACCAGATTCTCCACCATGATGTTAATCAGCACATCGAAGAATACAAGTAGGGGCTATCAGCTGGCCTGTGCATCCTGGTGGAATGTCTAGCTGTCCAAAATCCCCTCCTGGAGCCCATTTTCAGCAGTCAAATACTGTGCTGTGAAGCCAGCTAGCAGGTGGGTCAGGCCCCAGGCCTCTTTCTGGGCTTTTGCCCCACAATGCAGAGACATGCTGGGGAGAACCCAGACCACCCTGGAAATTAATGGCTAAGCACACTGGGTGTGCAGACAGGCACAGCCCCAATGCTCAGCTGTACCACAGCTGCAGCTATAAGACAAGCTTGAATTGTAGCCTTATATTACAACTATAACTTAAATGCTGTAGATCTTAAACACCTGCTTTGTGCATGAATTGGATTGAAAGGCAAGCACTGGCTGCTGTCTTCCAGAGCTAAGGCAGATGTCTACTTTATCACTGTTTGATTGCTAGCTGAAAATTAGAAGAGAAAGTAAAGTCACCCCCATAGGTACTCGAAGTGGCTCCAGGAGAGGATGATCTCTGACTATTTTCAGATTCCTTGTGAAAGGCTTGCACACTTCATAAAATTCATGTTCTGCATCAGCTGCCATTCTCATCTTGAAGGATCATTTTCCAGGCTGTTACATGTCTCAGGTACAGTTTCTCCTTCCTTTGCCTGGCCCAATTCCTCAGCCTCAGTGTTTGCTATTCATTTCCTCTGATGATATATGTCCTGTATATTTAGAGAAGAATATGACTGTCTCTTCTCTGTCGACATGTGAAGGCATGCTCCTCATGCAAGGATCTCGTGGAGAGCAATCTTCTGCTTATGGGGGACTTCTTCTCTTCCTACACTTTGCCAAGGAGTAAATAGTCAGGTGTCCAACTGCTGTCCTGTAGCTCCAGCCTCAGAAACCACCACATCTCCAGGCAGGTCAAACTACAGACTGGCACAACTTGGAGAGTTAAACTGCAGCTCTAACAGGATCACAGCAGGGCTTGCCTGATGTCTTTATTCATCATTAAACTACAGAGCCCCCTTCTAATATTTGGACTCTGAGCCTGTTTACCCAGGGATTTATTGGTTTATCTGCACTGTGAGTCACTGCCCTCTGTTTGGAAAGCAGATGTGTGATGCTGCCCTGTGGCGTGCTCAGAGCTGGATGATGGGGTGGCTCCACACTGAGCTGCACCAGCAGCTGGTGGCACTCAGCTGCTTAATGCTTTTTTAATGCAAATGTTCTCAAAACTGTTTCACCTCAGGTCTCAAATTGCACACGTGGCATCTGTCTATATTTACATATTATGTCCAAAGCCATGGGGTGGCCTGGACTGTTGCCATATGAACTTACAAGATGAAATTGTCCTTTCATAAGCTAGATTGAAGGCTGGAGACCTGTCTTCGGTGTCACCAGTTACCTAGCTGATGTCCCTAATAGGTGGCATTTTGGGGGGTTTAGTGTTACTGTTCTGCCACATTTGAAAACCCAACCAGTAGTATGAGCATGGAGAAAAATGACTGACTGCAGTATGAAGTAAATGAAGCATTGCTAGGTCAAAAATAACCCATGGAAACAGGACACTGTTATTTGCAGCGTATGTAAAAGTAAGTCACAGCAAACAAACTGGCCAAATCAGCACTGGAGAATGCAGGGATGGTTTCTCTGCTGAAACCAGTGGGCGAGCTCACGGATAAATTACAGGCACTGAGAGTAGCAGGAAAACAGGCTTAAATGGTTTGTTTGTAGGCAAAAAAAAAAAAATCTTGCCTTATTCAGATTCTTCTGGGTAATATAGCCATTTTTAAAAGTAAAGATTTTACATTCAGGCATAAATTAATCTCTTAGCCATTGCCACCAAAGCTACCTGAGTTATTTGGCAGCACCACAAGCCTGGCTGTGGTTGGCAGCACTTGTGCATTCTCAGTCTTTCAGAGGGCAGGGCTTGTCATTCATCCTGCTGGGAGGAAACCCAAGGGATCTGGGATTGGTTGAGCACCACAAGTTGGGAGCAGAGGCTAATTGTATTAAAGAATTCACAAACAAATGTGTCAGAAAACAGGAAATAACAACACTTGGGGCATGCTATCTCCTGATTTAAGGGCAAAAATAAGAATTTTAAAATACTTTGTTTTCTGAAACATTGCTGTGTAAGAAAATTTGAAATGCTCTTCAAATTATCTGGGATTTTTTTTCTATTGAAAATGTCATCAGAATTGACATAGTCGTGGAAAACACTTGAATTGTGATTAATCAGCATTTTTCCTGTACTGGATGGATCTGCCTGGAGTTTTTGACCTGGCCTGTTCAAGTCGGAGATAAGCCACTTAGGAGGGAGCTCCTGAGAAATAGTTTTAAAAAATGGGATTTCCTTCTCAGTGGAAGTACGTGTATATAGGTTTATTTATGTGACACTGGGATAAGACTACTTTGAAAATTCATAGAGCTGTATTGATTTACTTTACATTATAGCACAGAGCAAAATCTCACTTCTTTGTGGAGCACAATTACAGCAAGTACTTCAAGCAACCCCATCCTCTCCGTTATTATCTGTGACATGATTGTGTAGGTACCACTCATTTTCTGAGTAATAACCATGTTGGGATCAAGTAAGAGATAACACAGCAGTGAGGGGAGGCTCTGGAAGATGGCAGGAAAGAATAGTTTGGAATAAAACAAGATGCACAGCACCACTGCAAGGCTGTTGTGGCAGGAGCCTGTGAACACACCCTGCCTGCCCTACAGAGCATAATCCACGATCTCAGCATCAACAAAGTGCTATTAATAATTTTCCTGGGAGCCTGGAACACACCATTGTTATACACAAAGAAAGGAAAAGTAAATAAAATAACTCCTATTGTAGCTATTCTAAAATGCTCAATCTGGAATACTGCTTTTCAAAAACACTCTGGTTTGGATTTTTGCCTGCATGTGAACTGATTCCAGCACTTTCCTAGTCGATGCAGTTCAATCAGAAATGTGGTAAGGTAATAGGGGTAATCCCTTTCCTGCTGTAATTCCACTGGAAATAATTTAATTATGTCAAGGACAGCTGTTTTAATTATTGCATAGTAAATGAGGCATTAATAAGTCCCTGGACATCCTGCTGGATTGTGAACTTCCACAGTGCCTGTAAGGGTTTTTTTTTAAATCTTTTTTAGTGGTAGTATGTGTTTGGAAGCAGTGGTGGTTCCAACACCTGTGTCAGAAATTATTCGGATGAGATAAGGAGATATATTGCACCCTGCAGTCTTTGAAAACAAAGATTGTCCATTGCCCCACTGGCCTGTATCACACTTCTCTGAGGTGTATCTGAAACTCTGGATAAGTGGCAGCTACAGAGGCACAATAAAGTAGCATTTTTGGCAACCTCCAACATGATTGAAACAGTGTGTGTGTCCATGAGAAGCCCCCAATCCTTTTTTATTTACTATTTTTCCTCTGTTATTTATAAAACATTGCAGCAACATAAATATCCTACATGAAAAGCTTATTGCATCCTGTTTAAAACAGTTATTTTGTTGTGTACAAGCCGTATTTCCTGGATACTTAAAACTCAATTTGCCGGCCAGATTTGCCCGAGTGCTTGTGGGAAGATTTACACTGACAAATGCAGATGAATGCATGTCTCTTGAGTGCCACTAGTGCTTGACCCTGGGCTGTAAAGCACCTTTGCTGGGGGTTCCTGCAGGGATGCTGCTAGGTGGGACTTCTGATTGATGCTGCTGAATTTTACAAAATTGAAGTGTCTCCACCAGGAGTGGTGCAGTAAAACTGCCACGGAACACGCGATCTTAAATGGATTGCCAAAGAGCCTTCCCACTGGCTGCGGTGCTCGCCTGCCTACCTCCTGGAAACAAGCACAAGAACATTTTTTTGCGAAGGGAAAAGAACAGAGTGTTTCCAGTGAAGTATCATAATTTGTCCCCTAAGGGTTCATTGAAGAATATTCTTTAGAGTAATTATTTTTCATTGGGATAAGAAAGGCTGTAGAATTTTAGATGTTGTGTGGGTTCTGGAAAAAGCCCAGCTAGTGAACAAACTTTCTTTTCTCTTTGTGGTAAAAGCTTATTATTCACAGAACAGAATTCAGCCTTACAAGAAACTCAGATCTGACTTCCATTTTAATAGCCCTCCTCCTCCTCCTGCCCTCTGCTCGAATCTGGCAGGCTTTTGCATTTCTTGCAAAGGTTTTCATTTTATCACAGGCGTAATTTCAAGATGCAGTAACATTGTTGTCTTTATCGGGTTGGTTTTGGTCGTTGCTTAGCTAGTAACCCAAGCTGGCACTTCAGGTCCGTGATATGACTCACCCCGGAGGAATGCCCCGACTGAAGATTTGCCCCAGGCCAGCAGTGGCTTTCCAGCCTTGCCGGGTCAGTGCAAGGTGTTTTTGTGTCCCTTGCATCCCCTCTGCTGCCGGCCTGGCATATCAGTAGTTTGGCTTTCACTGATAAAGGACAACAGGAGAAAAATACCTCCAGTGCTAGAGGAACGCCTAATCCTTTGAATCAGAAAGTAAGGTAGAAGTGAAGGTGGAAAGAGATCCTTTCTTCTGTCGTTTCCAGGGAGGCGATGTAAGCCGAGGTGAAGCGGGCAACCTGGCAGCGCCGGAATGCTGAGCATCCGAGGGCGAGGGCGGGCGAGTGCCCCTGCCTTCCCGCCTGCCCACGGCTCCTCGTCACTCCTCTCCCACCGGAGCAGCTTTGGGCTGCCTCCATCCTTGCACAAACACAAGGCTTTGCTGGCGTGTCACACGCAGTTACGGCAGTGCAGCCGATGGTCTCATCAATCATCGCGGGGAGGAATGCTGGGGAGGGAGCTGTGCAGTTCTCGCTCTCTCTCTCGTGTCCTTGCTGATACAAGGTCTTCTCACATTCTGGTATTAAAAACATGACTCCCTCTTTATCACTGTCTGCAGACAGGGCACAGCTGCGGCCAGCAGCACCAGTCGACCTGAGGGTCAAACAGGCACAGCCTTTCACTGCCCCCCTTCCACTTTTGTGGGTGCAGAGGAAAACCCAGGTAGAGATGTGTTTCCTACGCCATAGCAGTCACGGGCATCCCAGCCAGTGGGACAGGCACGGAGACAGCCGAGGTGAAAGCTTCAAAGAAGATGCAGGTTTCTGTGACTTTAATAAAAACAAGAAGACGTGAGTTCTGCGCAGGTCCCCAAAGATGGATGAGCACCAGTGTGTCCCCTCCACCCTACCAAGGCTTGAGACACTCAGCTCCCTGCAAGATTAGGCCCTGCAGTTAGTAAACACAGACAATAAGTGTTGGGTTTCCCCCCCTTCCTCTAGTGTTTTCACTGCCAAACCCAAACTTTATGTGTAACAGATGGAGCCAGTCTGCAAACTCATAGTGCCTGCTCATCTCCCAGGCTTGACCTTTGCATGTAGAAAATGGCAGGGAATTCATACAAGCTATTTTAGCAATCTCTGGCAGCTTGATTGACTTTTAAGTGCTGAAAAACATGTTTTGCATTTAAAACAGAGTTCATTATAATAGCTGGGGTTGCTTAGCATTGCAGTGATGTGTTTAAAAAGAAAACTAAAGAGAAACCTAATAGTATAGCTGGCTTTCTGGCTTTGCCAGAGATTTGAGGAATATGAAATTAAATAATATTTCAGCACAGAGTCAACTACAGGAACTCATTAAAATTCACTTTGGAGCAGTGGCTGTGTTATTAAGCTTTTAAAGTAAAAAGAAAAACATGGGTAGCTGTTACCTTGCAATATTATCAACATGAGAAATTCCTGTCCTGTGGTTTATGTTTCCCCTATCATCCAAGAGCGTGAAGGGAAAGGAGATGGGGAGCAATACCTGACAATATTCTATGTGCAAGTGTGTGAAGCAGAGAGGGAGGAAAAGGCACCCCCAAATCCTCTGCAATGTACCAGGAGGTACCCAGTGCTGCAGAGCCCACACAGGCTGGTTGTGCAGGAAAGGAAAGTCCTTCGTGGAAGTGGAGGTTGGATGAGGCCATGCCAGAACATCTCTGCACAAGGTCAGCACCCCTAGAAGTGGTGTCTGCCCAGCAGAGAAGGTGGGGTGGAAGGTGAAATTCTCTTTTATCCCCGCTCCCTCCTCTCAAAGAGAAGATCAAGAGGTTTTTTCTGTACAACTCTTTGCTTCTTGGAATGCTGGAGGAGAGCATGTAAAAACAAAGCAAGGGCTGCAGAAGGTGAAGCTTGGGGAGAGCTAGAGCTCACCTTACAGTCCTTTCTGGTGCAAAAAAAAGTTTTAATCTGTTTTCTCAGGTGACACCTGGCTTGGGATTTCAGTTTGCATTTACAGTAGTAGGGAGCACCCACATCTAGACCCCGAGTCAGTGGGAACCAAGCTTCAAGCACATAATGGTGCAAAAACTGAAAAAAGCAGCCTCTTGTGAGCCTAAACTGCTCCACAGTAAGTGGAGAATTTGTGTGTGTGTGTGTCTTAATCTCCCTGTGTTTCAGCTCGCTACCCAGCAAAGAAAGGAGGAAACTCTCCACAAACTCCACAGAACCTGCTTATTTTTGTGTGTATATGGAAGAGTGTGTGCCTAGCTCAAAATATAAAATTTGCTATATAAAATGAAATGTTAGAAAACAACACTTTGGGCAACACTTTCATCTTTTCAAACTGATAGAATCCTGATTCTGACTCAGCAGTTACATTTTGATTTTTATTCTCAGTACAGGGGTTTTAATCCTGTAATCTTTCCTCTTGGCTGCAGTTGCTGATGTCCAATCTGAATCCTATAAAATGATTTTTGGAAATGTATGCATGCTAGTAAATGTTCTTTATCTCTCATAGCAATAATACTTTCAAAAAATGCCATAGCACACATAAGCACGTGCTGCACATGAATCTGTCCTTAGCTGACATGTGGGTTTGAAGTGTTTTCTTAGCTCCTTGGTAAGATCACTTCCAGTGTTTCTTTTGCATCTCTTTGTGCTTGCATCAGTCAAGAATTTATTGCAAAAGGTGAAATGTCTCTTCCAAAAATACAAAACCACAGATCTCCAGTCAAATGTTACAGAGAAATCTTCAAGTTCCATGTAGATCATAGAACTGAAGAAGTGAATGAATCATTTGAGGTCAGTGAATGCATTTTCTTGTCACTCCTGGAGTCCTTCTCATCTGGACAAGGTTATTTCTTGTGAGTTCTTCCTACCTCCTTTCTGATGCTGTTATTGTCACGAATGTCCAGCAGTGAGGCAGCTGGCTGTCTGAGCACGCAGCAGCAACTGGCAGCACTCTTACCTCCCTCTTTCCTCCTGAAGATCAATACTGTCTTGTTTGTCCTGATCCTGTCCAAGCTTTACTTTCATTTTGCAGGGCAGATGGAGCGATCTTGCAGGATACTTTCAACTCTGAGGAAAAAACAACAGTGCTCCTGTCCCTGTCCTGTGCAGCACTTTCAGCATGCATTGCCTTGGGGGTGCCACTGTGTTTCCTGCAAGCTGCTAGGACCTCTAAAGATGCTCTAACCCCTTGGAAGAAGAGAAATAATAAACACCACCTGGAACTAGAAACATGCTAGTTCTGTCACGGCTGCTACCTGCGGGGTTAACATTTTTTATCTGTTTTTTCATCTGCATGAAGGACAGCCTCGGAGCAGCCCTGTTTTCTTTGGCTGCCGTGCTATCGCGGAGCTGTGCTTCTCACCAGCGTTCCCCCAGCCCTGCTCCTCTTCTGGGTCTAATGCTTTTGTCAAATGGTTCTTCACTGCTGATATTTATGTGGGGCAGAATGTGCTTAGGAGAGGCCCGCCAAGATTTATATCCTATCATCTAAAACATGTTTTTGGAAATAACAGCATAATTAACAAAGAAAACAACTCCCTTCTGCAGCAAGCCAGCTTGTCATGATGGTTAGCACAGGGACCAGCAGCCAGTGGTGAAATTTCAACTCTTGAAAAATGACTGCTCTATTTTTGATGTAGGGAAAGCTGGACATGTGCCTCCACTCAATCAGCAGAAATATGTTGGGGCATAACTAGTGCTTAGCTAGAAGAGGGTGTCAGTACAGCCATTAGTTCCTTGAGTTATTTGCTTTTGGATTATACTTTAAGGGTTATTTCTTGATTTTGGTTTCTGAGTGTGATGCTGCTAAAAATATCAGCAGTTTTCTTGGAATTTGCAGCATGTTGCATTCTCAAGTGAAAGCTGAAATTTGCAAATTACTTGGGAAAAACAGCAGTAGCTTGGGGATCTGAGCTGACTGGGGTCTGGTGTTGGGCAAGCACTGATTGCAGCGGTTTTTCAGGCACTTCAGTGTGAGCATTTGCCACACAAAATGCTGGTCAGAGAGAATGCTGTGAATTGCAGGCACCACTGCCTCTGCCTGCACCGCAGGGCTCAGCAGTGTGTGGTTACTGACTTGTTGGGCTGTTTTGTTTCCCCATGTACCGAGACCAGCGACTGTGGCTGTCAGGAGGGGATGGCTGTGTTTGAGGGCAAGGACTCCGTGCAAGCGCCTGCTTTTTTTGTGTGCGGTGATCTGGAGCAGGGGAGGTCCCTGCTGATGTGAGGGCTTTGCAGACAGCCCTTTCATCGTGCCCACCATGTGAAAACCTGTGAGAATCGTGTTGCAGGGCTGTGCAATAGGATGCTCAGCTGTGTGGGTACAAGAGTGTCTGTCTCCGGGGTTTTCCCAAGGAGAACAAGGACTTGCCTGTTTTCTTACACATTTAGCTATGCTTCTGACTGAATGTCCTGTGACCGTGCGCACTGCTGCCTCCTTTTCAGAGCTGATGATAAAGGCCATCTAACCCAGACCTTGGTTTTGGTCTTCAGAGGCTGTCTCTTATTCCCTGTTGGCATTGTTCAGTGTAGCAAAGCCAGTACCCCATCATAGTTTATCAGCTGCACTGCCACTCCTGGCCAAAATGGAGGTTCAGAAGCCCCTGGGTGGAATCTGTGCTCTGTAGCTCTTAGGCATTAAGAGCCATGATATCAAGGCTTGCTACTTGTAGAAATGCTGGTTTATCCATCTGTATCTGTCCAAGTACACATGTGCAGCATATGCTGGTCCCTGTGAGCCCCGTCTTGCGCAGTCCTTGAGACCAAATCCAAGCCTAACCAATCTTCCAGGTGGGATGAAGTACAAACTGAAGTCCAGGCTTTGCATGGAACTTCTGCTGGAAGAATAAATACTGCAACAGCCCCCGAAATCCACACTTACTTAGCGCCTATAGGTTGAATTATGAAACGTGGTGAATCCCATCACATACTTCACACGGTTCCTGTTGACAGTGAAGTGGTGGAAGCAGGGTGGTATCCATCCCCACTGGAAACATGCATGTCAAGGTTTCATTCCAGGAAAATCATTTGGGTTGTTCTGTAAACTTCACTGAGCTGATCTGTAACCTTTTGGCCAGCTGTGCCAGGGACATGTAATGCAGCTGGGGGGAAGCCTGATCCCCTCCCTGCACTTCAGAGCGTTCTCCAGGTCAGGTATGATCCAGGAATGCAGTTGTAATCCTCTTTTGGTTAGAGAAGACCATTTAGCTTGCTGTGTGACACTGTAATTACTGCTCCTTTCACAGGAGAGAGATTATGGCCATGTGGTTTTCCTTTCAGATTTGGGTCTTGGTTTCCATTTACAAGTGGTTCTTGTAAACAGAGTCTCCCTGCTTCATTTTTGCTGGAAAGCTTCTTGTCATAACACTCAGAGGGCTGCTTTATCTTGCTTTCGAACTAGCCCAGGTAGCTGGGTAGGCTGAGAGTAAGTTGCTCTTCCTCAGCATTCCTGCTTGCAGCAAGAGCTTTAAAACTTAGGACCAAAGGAAATGACCTCAAGTTGCACCAGGGGAGGATTAGTTTGGATACTAGGAAAAATTTCTTCAACAAAAGTGTTCTCAAGCACTGGAACAGGATGCCCAGGAAAGTGGTAGAGTCATCATCCCTGGAGGCATTTAAAAGACATGTGGATGTGGCATTCAGGGACATGGTTTGGTGGTGGGTTTGGCAGTGCTGCATTAATAGCTGGACTCGATCATCTGAGAGGGTGATTTTGTATGAGCTTAGGTAAAATGCTGGCAGGTGACAGTTCAAAAGCAGCACAAGACAGGATTGGTGTTGTGCCTACCAACCATCTGCAGCTGGCAGCATCTCTGCCTGTCTGTGACAGTGGGGACCAGCAGGCTTGTACCTGTGGTGCTTACCTAGAGCCCTTCCTCATGGATTTGTTGGAGTCCTCTGTGAACCTCCTTAATCCTCTAGCCTCCAACTCACCCCGAATACTGCAGCTTAGTGTTGCATGAAAAAGTATTTGTTGTCTGGTTTATTTAATTCTGCTCCCTCATCATTTCCTTGGGTTATCTTTGGACTTTATGAAGTGAGACATGGCAAAGCAGTGCTCCTTATCTGCCTGCTTCCCACCATTCTGGAGTTTCAGCCCATTGTTCCACTGTCTTTTTTTTTTTTTTTAAACACTGAAAACTTCTTGCCTTATTTACAGGTTTTCTTTGCGGGACTGTTACGTGCTTTTGAACATTCCTGTGTTTTTTCTCCAGACGTTTGAAGATCTGTCCCCCACTCCAGGATCTGCCTGTACGGGTGTCGTCTGGCAAGCTCTCTGGGGGCTGGGGATGCAATTTAACCTTAAGTTTACAGTTGCCTTCAGGTGTTTTGTCCCAACCCTGTAGATCCTGGGAGCACCTTTCACCTGCCTGTGAGCTGGTGGGTTACAGACTATGAGCCCCGCAGTCTGTTTAAGGGCTGCAGTGGAAGGAGGGCTGCTGGAGCCTCAGTTTCCTGGGTGATGCTGTGTACAGGACATGCAGCAGCCACGAGGTGAGGAAAGGGCACCCAGGATTAGCCCATCTCTTCGGGCATCCCCATGCAATGGCTCTCTGTATCAGCTGGGAGAAAACTGCTGGCTCCAAAGGTGTTGGTGGCAGGGGAAGCAGGTCCCTGCAAGGAGGTGCAGGGAGGACCCCAGCCACAGGCCTGCCTCATTGCTGTCCTGCTTTCATAAGACCGTGTCATGCCTTTCTAGGTACTTTGGAAATGCTGAAGCAAATAAACTAGGTTATTCCCTTTTTGGGCCCCTGTGCAGTGTTACATCAGAGAGATGCTGAATTTCCCTACAAATCAAAACCTGCCTTTTCAGCTCATCCTGCGTGTGTTATCTGGCTTTCAGTGCAACAGGAAATTTAAATGTTGCCTTTTTAATGTATTATTTCCCCCATGCCAGACCTTATTTCCTCACTTTTCTTTCTGCCTGCTGGCCTGCAGGGACAAATGAGGTAGGCTGAGGTGAGGAGAGCAGACGGGACCATGCAGCACGTACTCATCTCGGTGCAATTGCAAAGCTCTCCCTGCATGTCCAGAGCACACTGGCTAACCCAGGCTCTGCAGATGCGGTGGAATTCTGGCCGTGATCCCTCATCTATGTAAATAGCCCAGATTTTTTGTACGCCCTGCTGCATCCACGGCAGGCCGCTCTCCAGGGCACCGTGTATACAGTGCAGTCCAGCACCACAGTGATGGTTTTGTTCTTAACCACACTGACGATCCCATTGTGTTATATAAGGGTTTTGGCCATCTGTATGTGCTTTCATGTGAAATGGTGCCATTCTCTTGGCTTCCTGCTCTGAACTAGACATGCCTACATCAAAATCTGTTTGCTGAGTGAAGCCATTAGCGTTTCCAGAGAAGATCCTCAGTGCATTGCTGGCTGATGCATTTGTTCTCTCCTCCTGTGTTTCTAAGTAGCAAAGAATGTATAAGTAAATAATGATTTGGGGGAAGAAATTGGTAATGGAAAAAATAACTTGAACAAGATTTGATAAAAACGCACTGTTCTGAATCAAACTCATGGGTTACAAGCATTTCCTGCAGGCCAGTGGGAATTGGAAGACTGTCTTTGTGGGTCTTTGAAATCTTAGACATTTCAAAAGTGAGACAATCTCTGTGCCTGTTAGAAAAACATCAGACAGCAATTAAGCTGTATTTTACCAAACAGCTCTTTTAGGTAACACAACCAGCAGAACAAAATCCAGCCCCCAGCTTACAGATAGGCTGCAGCACGAGTGTAATTTCTTTTAACCTGCCATGGCGTTGAGTAGGTTAATACATTTTTAACTTGTTGATTTTGAACCCATACAGGGTTGCTGTGATCTCTTAATAAGCCGTGTTGACTAGAGAAGATTAACCTCTACTATTAGAAGTTGAGTTAAATCTCCCGTGAAGGCAGGAAGCTAAACCAAAAATCTATGCCACTGGCACAGTCTGTGGCTAACGCCCTAACTGGCAAAATGCTTCATCCTGATGGATGTAAAGCAGACCTGCTCTGAAAAGGCATACTTATCAGTCCTGTTTTCCCCTCCCTGGCTGAATGATGGACTACAGCTGCCAGGTCCAGGGCCCCCGGTGTGCTGGGATGAGGGGGATGAGCTGGGCAACACTGGATGTGACCCCCCAGCCCCAGCAGCTGAGCAAGCTACTCTCTTCATCCAGACCCCTTGGTCCATGTGGATGAGGAGGCTGTGAGCATTGCTAGGTGCTCCTGCCTGAGCTCTGAGCTCACTGAGCCCGGCTGGGCCTGCCATCATCACAGGGGTGAGACTGAACCAGGGACAAACAGGTTCAAAGGCTGAACTGAAACGCAAAAAAACCCAAACAATGAAATTTGGGCTTCCCCCAAGACACTTGCACTTGGGGGCTTGGAGTTTCCTTTTTGCCTTTGTGAAGCAGTTGATCAAGTCTGATCTGCAAACATCACTTCTTAGTGAGGAACTGGAACACTTTGGCCCCCAGGTCCATCTTATATTTTTCTTAGAATTGGTCATTTCCTGAAGCAGTGCTCCAGTTAGGTTTCTCCCCTGCCCTTCTCCAGTGAACTGTTTGTCATCCCAGTAAATAGGAAGAAATTCCCCAGCTCAAAGCCGGGGTGTCCTCGGGGCCAGAGGAAGAGTCATGAGGCTTGCTGTAGCTCTTCAGCCTGGAGGATGCACTCGCAGATCTGCTGGGTCCAGCCTGGCAATTCCAGTCATGCTTAGTTGCTAATTAGCTCCTCCAGCCCTTTCTCTGGGAATCATGATAATGAATATAAAGAACTGTTTATTCTAAATGAGACTTCCCAAGGGTAACAGCCTCCTCAGTGGCTGTAGAAATGGAAGGCAAGCCTGAGGAAACACCAGGGTGCTGTAGTTTTTGGCAGCAGCTGATAAACATTTCTTTGTGGATGGAGCAGAGCATGTAATTTACTGCCCAGCTCTAATAAGAGCAGATTTGACCGTTTTGCTGTTCTTTTCCATTGCTGTCAAAATGCGACAGCTAAATCCCAGTGAGAAACTGTGCAGTTGATGTTTTTGTAGGTAGCAACATAAAACTTACTGGACTCTCTGTGGAAGGTGAATTCATCATTTTTATAAGATCTCGTTTGTTCTCTTAACTGCCTTATCACTCATGGAGGGGCAGACTAAGTCCTGCCCATCCTTCCATAGCAGACAGTTGTGGTGGGATTAGGCAGGACCTGAACAGCTGTGCAGCTTTCCAGGGCAGGAGGCTTCTGCTGGACTTCGTGCTGATTTTGTATTGCACAAGTGACAAAAAGGGGATGATCAAAAGCCATGAGCTTGCTCCTCAAGCAAAACCATCAGACTTTTATTTCAATCCTCAGCAGCATTTACTCCAAAGATCATCTCCCAGCAGGAACTGATCAGAGTGGCTGCTTCACTGTGACTGCGGTGATATCAATAAAAGTGCAGTAAAAGTCCTGTTTTATCCCCAAAGCCATAGAACAAGGGAATATATCAACACAGAGCAATGCCTGGGCAGAGCGATGGATTCAGGCAGCTGTCACACTTCCAGACCCACACTAGCACATTCAAAACTTGCTTGGGCACCTTGAGCACTGTTGCACTACACTGTGAGTGAATTGAATTAATGAAAACTCAAGAGATTCAAGCTGTGTGCCAATGAGGCCACTACCTGTGTCATCAGGTAGTGAACATGGGCAGTGCTTGAGGCTTCCTGGCACAAGCTGTTGGAGAAGAATCAGGCTAGTCAGGGTCTGTGCTCAGTGGTGGGGCACCTTCAGCTGGTTTCTCAAGCTGGTTAATTCATGGACCCTGACATAGGTACATGCACTCCACATTGGGCTAGAACAAACCTAAACATAAAGACTGGAGTGCCAGTTCCCATGATTTTTCACCCCGGCCTGTGTTTTACAGTTGTCCCCCCATAGACATGCACCAGCACTCGTGGATGGTGCAGAGCCTCTGGGCTGGCACTGAGCTGCTGTGGCAGCCCACAGTGTCTCACTGTGGTGCTCTGACCCCTCTTCTGCAGGACTGCATCATTAAAACATTCTGGCAGATGAAGTTAAGTTGGACATTGGCTGAAAAAGTACAGGGAGACAAGCATAATTTCTGGTGGCTTCAAGCAGCACTGAAAGGGAGTTTGGTGTGCTGGGAACAGTGATCAAGTAAAGTCGCCATTGCACATGAGAGTGACCTTGTGAACATGCAAAGGGTTTTGGCACTCACAAATTAAGAAAAGCCAGAGTTAACCACATGCCAGCACAGTTTTCACTGGACTTTTGTGGTTCTCCGTTGTGATTCAGCATTTAATTACATGATTGTAGTCTGGAGTTATTTTCAAGTTCCATTTCTGGAAGAGTTTCCTGAGAGGTCCAAATGCAATGATGTTTGAGTATTGCACTCTCCCTGGCTTACAAAACAGCTGAATCCACAGGGAGAGTCTGAGGAGCTGCAGCTGAGGGGGCGGCTGCCCTTGTCTCCAGTTCTGCAAACAGAGTTCCCCTAAGAGCTCCCTCAAGGCTGATCCCTTTCTGGAGGAGCTCTGGGTTCACAATATTTGGCTGTCAAACCACAGGCACACGCCCAGCCTCCCACATGGGGCAGTGCATCTGTGCGTGGGGGTGCACAGACGAGGTACCTCTGTGGGGTCTCCCTGCCCCAGAAGGACTGTGGCTGGAGACTGTCAGCAGAGTGAGAAAAGAGGCCACCTCCTCCTCTTGATTTTGGTGCAAACTTCATCATTTCATGGTCTTTAACCACCTCCCATAGGAGTGAAGCTCTGAAAGAGTTTAAAAAAATTGGATCTTTCTGCTGAAAATTGGGGCATTAAAGCCCAGGTTTTCTCTGGCAAGGCACTGAGGTTAGTTTTGCCATGCCATTGCCAGGCTGAGATGCTCTCCAGAAGCACCTGTCCCTCCCTGAGAAAGACAAAGGCACCTGTACTTATGCATATTTGTCCCTGTGCATGCTGACAGGGTGATTTTGATAACAAATTCAGCTACTTCACAGAAGATTGTGTACAGGTATAATAAGGAATGTGTGCAGCTACAACAGGGAATGTGATGGCTTTGATTTCCCTGCATTCACAACGCACTAACATTGAGAACTCTATCCTGGTCCTTGCACACTGTCATAGCTGAAAATATATTTGGTCAAGAATTATTGTTCTGGTCAGAGTTTGCATAAGGATTTGGGATTCTGGTCCATGACAGGCACACTTTGATGTCAATCTAGTGTAGGCACCAATTCTTTTCTTCTGTGAAAGCTAAAGGGTGGTGTTTATTTCGTAACAAATCTAAGGAATTAGAATCATGGAATTATCAAAGTGGGAAGAAAAAAAATCCAAGTAAGAACTATCAATTTTCTTTATGTTGAACTTAGTTTCTATTTGCAGCATTCATACCCTAGTGGTTAACATCATGGAAGTAGAAACATATTATTACTACTACCAGTACTAATTAGGAGTGTGGAAAAGTCCAGAAATCCAAGTCAGAGCAAAATATGTAACACGAGACACTTCTAAATGAACATGTACATTTTATTTCAAGTGGGAGGTTTCGTGCCAGCAAACACCACACAAGTTCTCAGTAGAAGCTTCAAGCTCTGAGTGCAAACAGGAGTGTCATGCTATTTTCAGGTTATGAACCCCCCTGCGCATGATGACAGTCATTACTGCTGAGCACCAGTGCACTGGGTTTTGCTGGATCTTTAAAGGAATTAACAGAACCATGGACTTGGGGTTACCTAATGTCCTGGCATTGAATTGTTCCTTGGTGTCGTGGATTGCTTCAGGATCTCTGTGTTACTGAAGGTTGCACATTTTTCTTCTACTTGCAGCAGAATCTGAAACTTCATCTATAATGAACTACTCTGTTTAACATTCTGCCTTAACTTTCATTTGATTTTTATTATTGCACTTTAGGAGATTCATCCACAGAAGTGTCTATGTGGGCAACAATAAAAAGCTCAAGTTAAATTTATTCTGAGTTATTATCTGCAATTGTGACAGATAATAGAGACTGGATTTCTGTTAGTATTGTGGTTCATTTAAATAAAAACCATATGTCTGAAGTCAGCGCCTTGGAGATAAGTCAGACATCTGGCTGAGATTCCACATTTGGGAATGTAAATGATGCAGATGGTGAGATTGTAATACACACTGTGCCCATCGGGTTGTAACATTGATGAACAAGCACTTCATTAGTAGAAAAGGTGGGAAAAAAATCCAAACTGAGATGAAATTTCTTTGGGAATGCACACAATATTGATTTCAGTTTGCTGCTTGTACTCATGGGTTTGGTGGAGTCTGCTTTACACCACATGCCAAACCTTTATACCAAATATATTAGAGAGCACCAGTTATATTACAGTGCTTTTGAACAACTTTACAGAATCAGATTGATATCTCAGCCTGTAAAATGTTGGGTTTTCTTCCTTGGAGTGTCTCAGAAATAAAAAACAACTTGTAAGCAGAGTAGTAAAGAAAACAACTAGTTTTTTTTATTCTGCATAAAATATTACCTCTACAAAAGTATTCTGGTGTGAACTGTGCACTTAAAGTATTAAATGTAGATAAATTGGTGGTAATATAGAAGCAGTACGAAATGACACAAAATGTACATTCCGAGAGGAACAGAAACACAAAATGGATGTTCTGGGGTATGAATCTATCAATTATAATCTTGTTTTTACTAATACTGATTTAGCCTCAAGTCGAAGTTTAGCATTGTCTCTACAGGCTAGCACAGGCAGATGCCTTGGGTGCACAATGTGTTTACCTGCAAGACCACTGTTTGGACACAACATGGACTTTCCAGGAAGAACTGAAATTAACCCATGGAGAGCCAAAGTGACTGTCACCCACAGTCACACTAGTCATGATAAACCAGTCAGAAAAAATACACTACTCCCTTATCTTCTACACTTTCTTAGCAGTCACCCTGTATTGTTTAAGTGCAATATCAGATTGAAAATTTCTGGAAGTTTAGTCATGACACAGCATGAAACACATTAGAGGAGGATGAGTTAAAAGGAAGAAATCACCCAGACTTTTCCTGGTGGCTTGTTTTAGATGAAGGTTATGACTCTTGCCTGTGGCCATGGTCATGGTTTGTCTTGGGCCTCCTCTCAGCCATGACTGCTGTGACATGAGAAAGATGTTTAAATACTGTATTGAGAATAAAGCATTAGCAGAGATGAAGGCACTTTTTGTAGCAGAGTTGTTTAACTTTTGTGTGAACAACACCAAATGTTCAGGTTTACGGTGCCATTCCAGTGAGGGCTGTGCAGGTAGGTTCAGGTCCTTCTACAAGGACCACCCTTCCACATATTTCCTAGGTATGAAAAGGCATTACAGTAGCAAGATATTTATGCTGTTATACCTTAAACGTGCTAATGGTAAAGGAAGAACCAGAAATGTGGCACTGAGCATTGTCAAGAAACAGCAGCATGACCCAGACCGCCAAAATTAGCCAACAAAAAAGTGACATTGTGAGACAAATACCAAAAGCCCATGGCAGAGTGATGGGGAGAGACAGGTTCCCACAGGCAAACAAGAACACGACCAGCAGCAAGCACATCTTAGAAATGACACTCAGCAGGATGTTTGCCCTCATTGTGGGCCACGGAAATAAGGCAGACAAAGCAAAGTCCCATCACTAGAAGAAAACAAACGTTTGCAAGTGAGTTGAAAAGACCTTGCAGTCACAGACGAAACCACTGAATGTCACAACTGGGCTGGTGCACAGGGCAGTTGTACAGGATGATCTGCAGAGGGGAAACCTGATGAAATGAGGCAAATTCAGAGGCCTACTCAGTCTTCTTGGGTAAATGGGTCAATAACCCTGACTCCGCTCTTACTCTGGTGTCAGTTTTTTCTGCTTCTGAGCCCAAATGTTGAGCCCATTTTGATGCTTCGAACACCAAAGTCAGTCCAGTGCCTGCAGCTCTGAATTGCTGCCTGGAACTGGAACTGCTGCACCAGTTCCAGCAGAGTCATCTCCAGTGAGCACTGGTTTTAGGCAAGGGTGCAGTAAGACGAATTTGGTGTATGCCTGCAGGCACCGATATCTGAAAACACAACCCCATTTTAATGGGAGGTGTAATTAATACAAGGGTCATTGCATTGTGCTGCAAGGCATAAGCCTTCCTCTCAGGATTCACCATGCTCAAGGCTCTCCATGCATCCATCACAAGTCACCCTCACCAGCTCAGGGCCACATCTTCACTGCCCACCTGAGGATGGGAAGGTCCAGGTTTGGGGTTGTGCCCTCTCCTCTCAGCTCCCTTGTGCATCCTAAAAGTTTTTGCCTTCATATCTCTGTCCCAGCAGCAAGGGTTTGCCCCACAGCAGGTCTACTTTGCCTTTGGCTCATTTCTACCTCTGCTCTCAGTGTTTCATAGCTGCCCAGAGCAAAGTGCTTCTTCATCCTGCCCCAGGCTGCCCAGGTGTCATGCCTGGTAGCAGAGACCTCATCCCTATTTTTGAGGCAGTGGGTTAGAGGGGACTAGGGGGGAGGAGAGTCTTTCTTTCAACTGGAACATGGCTGCAAATACCAAGTATACAGGGTGAAATGGGGGTGAGCTGTCTCAGTAGCATTTCAGCCTCTCATAAAAGTCATAGAAGTGTTCAACCTCAGTAGGTTATTCAGAGCTAAAACCATATTCCAGCCACAGGATGAGAAAGAAGAGCAGCAGTCAATGCCAGTCCCACTAAATTAGGCAATAAGAACTGGGAGTAGGGCTGTGGTTTGATCAGTTAGGGCATGGTGTGGTCACTCCTGCAATTAGTACTTGGCTAACAGGCAATTTACTGGCTCTGGATGGATTGAAAGCTGAGCCCTGTGTAGGACACAGCATGGTGAGGAAATGGGGGGAAGTTTCTGAAAACAGCTTTGCTTTTTATTTTTAGAACTGTCATCGTGCCGCTCATTTGCTTATAAATTAAAGAGCGGGATGCACTGTTTTTGAGAGGACATCACACTCCGTGCCAAAGTCACTCCAGCCCATGTTTGGCTGGATGGCATTCCTGCTCCTGCCACTTTGAACAGAGGAGCTGAGTGTCACACCAAAAAGCTGCTTTGTGAACTTCCCACTGTCTGCTGACTGCAGGACAAGTGGAGTAGTCTCAGCTGCCCAGGCAGCTCCAATACCACTGCCACATCCCGGATACCAGGCCTTCCAGTGACACCATATAAACAACTGCTCCTTCCAGTAATGCTTCCCTACGTAGGAAATTGTTTAAGGATTCACTCCATCCACCCCATCCTGCAACAAATAACCTGCAGATGTGTGGCTCTAAAAATAAACCTTGGCACTGGGGCTGTGGTACAGCATCACTATATAATTCAACAAACTTTCATACTGCGTTGTCTTAGAAATTAATCTTTTCTGTATGCTGCAAGTGGTTCATGGAGACAGATTCTGTCCTAACAGAGACTACTCTGTGCATAGAGAATATTTTGCTATCATCTCTGCTGACAGTAAACATGGGTCTGACTTGTGAACATGTTATGTTAAGAATTATTTCTTTCCTTGTCCAATTCATTAAGTCTGTATACTTAATAAGCAGTTTCAGCATTTATAAGGTCTTCTCTGGGAACAATAAAACAGAGGGGGAAAAGAGAGAGACATCTGGATCAGTGAAACACTTTTGAAATATTATCTTTTTAGTGTCTTTATAGATATTTCCAGGGGCTTACACTAAAGTACTTAATTCCATTGCTGCTATTGATGTTGAAATTATATTTAAAAAACAATTTTAAGTTCTTGTTGCTTGGGTAGTGATCATAACTGGCCAACTCTTCTGTTAGAAAATACTTTAATGAAAAAACAGCATTTTTTGTATTTCATTCAAGTTTTACTACTTTTTTTCCCCCAATTTTTCCTCTTTTTAAACTTCTACTGTGGAAATGAAGTGGGAAGAGAAAATAGTGATAGGGAACCAGAGCCTCCATTCCATTGCAGTTAAGCAGATCACCTTGTTTTTTCTCCTTTTTGTTTTAGTTTTTCATTTGCCTGTATCCATTTTAAAAATACTTTTAAAGAATAGCTGCTAGTGTTACTTTTTGATTTGTCTATATACAGATCTATACACTCACCAAGAAGCTGAAGCAAAGACGCTCAGGGGCTGGAGCACATTGTATTAAGTGGAGCCCAAGGGATCTGTGTTTGCTCAGTGTGGAGAAGAGGGAGCTAAGGGGTGAATTTAATTGGTGTCTCACTCTAACTAATGGGGAGTTACAAGGAAGATGTGGTGGGGTGTACAGAAGATGAAGGCAGATCTTCATCTGAGGTGCACTGCAAATAACATGAGACAAGGACCACGGTTGCAGCACGCACATTTTAAGCAGATATAAAGGGGAAAATGGGCAGTGAAGTGGTTAAGCACTTGGAAGAGGGTCCCAGAGAAGTGAGGCAATCTCCATCCCTGAAGACATTCAACACTCCTCTGGGCAAGCCTCTGAGCAGTTCTCTGCTGTCAGGTGCACTTGAATCACAAGCTTTCCAAAGGTCCCTTACAACTGATATTATGCTGTGAATCTATTTTTCTAAAATTATGGGAGGTTTGTTTCTGTTGCTTGGCTGAAACCTTGCCTTGACAAATCCCCTCGGCTGTACTCAAGCAGGGTCATGCCCCGGTAACTCTAAGCCAGTTCTGGAAGGATAAAAGTCCTTAGGCATTAGGAGCTGTTAAGCACCCTTATGCGATTCATAATGTATAAAATTGAATTGCTGTGCCTTTTGCACAGAATGTGCTCTGAAGAGAGGAGCCATCACATACTCCTTGTCTGTAGATGATGTGGAGAGTGACCATTGCGATTTTCACGCTGTCCCAGTAATCGGGGACAATCCACATAAACCTCCATGCCCTGCATACCTCTTGTCCTTTCACTGTGAGCTTTCCACAGAGGGGCAGAGTATACAAACACAGACATCGTCCTCATGCTGTCAGTTTCCAGCCGAGTGCTGGAAACCACAATGTCGTCTGCGCATCATGGGTAGCCAGCGTGGAGAGTAAGGTCCTTGAAGACGTATCTTTCTTCAAGCATTTTTCCATGCTGTTTGACTTCCTTAGAAGCTGAAGGCTTTGTGTTTGGGTCTCCCCACTTCTAGACTATTTAAGTTGGAAGTGTTAGCCTGGCTGGACTTATTTACTTACCTTTTTCCTGAAGTGGAATTTCAAAAACCATTCAAAAAACAAATTGAAAGGTCTATTAAATATCTGGATAAAACGTTTGCATCTGTGTCTAGGGTGTAGATGGATAGTTTAAGGTATAGATGGATGTTGTGCCCAAGGAGGGAGAACAGGAGCAGTGGTACATGTCAAATCCCAAATCCATCAAAACAAGGAAGAGTCTTGCAACTGTTTCTAATGACACATGTCAGCTTGATCAAGCTTATGTCAGAGTGATATTTAGGAACTATTCTTCCAAGAAGCCCAATTGTAGCACATCCTCAGAACTAAGTGTGTCCTCACCCACCACCCTGAGTCTTGGTCCAAGCCTGTTCCCAATCTGACACATGTTCCTGGCAAAGATGCCAGGGATTGCAGCAGAACCAGGATCAGGCTCTTTAATATCAGCACACCAGTAAGTAAACGTAGACGGAGTGACTAGCTTGTCTCTGAAGGTTAGTTGGGATTTATGTCCTGTTTGGAGATCCAGCTTCAGAGATCTGACTTCCTGGCACGGTTTGTGTGATGTGTTTTTTCTGTGCATGCGTGTGTAAAAGGCGTTTGCCTTTTGTTGTTTATTGAAAGGAGTTTATTAGACATTGCTTATGAAGCATTTTTGTGATCTTGTTGATGAAAGATGCTATATAAACAGGGCTGCATTGGACTGAATTCAGTAAGTCTGAGGGCTTGCCAGCAATTTATTGCTGTTTGACTCCATTGACCGAGCACCAGCACAGCAGCCAGCCCATGAGTGCAGCTCCTCACAACACTGCTCTGGCTCTGCCTTCCCTCCAGAAATGGAATTTATTACTCTCTATCTCACATGGATACTTGGTAGGAAATTGGAGCTACGAAATGAAGAGTCATGGAAGTTTAAAAAAATCCAAGAGACAGGACAGATGTGCTGTGATTAGTCCTGTACTCTGGCTCACCTTGGGTTAGATAAATAATTGAATGTGTGCCGTCAGCAAAACATACTACTCACAGACTTGGAAGGAAATTTGGCTTGCAGTCCTCTAATTGGAAGTCAGAGGTGGTGGAAAAAAATACTTTTGCTTCATTTTTGTACTTTAAATCTCAAAGCAGTGAGTTATTTTAAAACACAGGCTTAATCTTGGATCATTTAAATTGATATTTAGAAGGCTACTTGTTCACAGAAATATATTTATGAGGATGCATTATACTTTACCAGTTCATTAGATCTTTTATTAAATGCAAACAGTGCTATCATTGTATAAAATTCCGTTTTTTCTTCCCCTCAGATTTCATACTTGTCAAACATTGACTTGATTCTGCAGAATCCATACCAGCTTCACCTGCAAAACTAAACAAAATCATTTTCTTGGTACAGTGCCAGAAAATAAAAGAAATTTGTAGGAAAAGAGAGCAAGACAAAGCTGACAGCATGTATATAAAGCTGAGTCTAAGCAGATGAAAACAGTCAAAAGCCTTTTATTTAATCATTCTGCTATTTTTGACATGTTGTCTAGTGATAAACCACATGAGCATTCCCTTGTGCTAAGAAAAAAACAACAATAAAATAAAAATCCAAGAAAGAGGGGAAGAAAGTACAGTCTAGCACTGAAGGAATCTCATATGTGATTTCAAGGATGATGTTTATATGCATGTAAAATATCCAACAAATGGCTTTTCCAGCGGCAGCCGAGGTCATTACCTTTTTGAAGTTGCGCAACGTTTTCCTGCTGAGAGTTTCCTTCTTTGCTTAGGGGACATTCGCGGCCAGACCTTTATTTAGTAATTTTTGGACACTGGTATGCTAAGTGAGAGACAGGCCCTGATGGTTACCAGTGCCGCCAGTTGGTCTGCGCTGCAGAAAAAGATGCTGATTAGCCCGTGCTTGGTCAGTACGCTTGCAGCCCCGAGGCTCTGGGTGGGCCAGGGACTGACGAGGGACAACGTTGGTTCTGGCCCTGTTGCACAGTGTCATTCAGCTTCCCCCAAAAATCTGGAACCTGGGTCTATGTGGCTCATGCAGAAATGCCAACAGGATCTTTTTGTTTCACTCCACAGTGAAAGGGAGGATCACAGGAAATGCTTCCAAAGATCTTTTTTCTTGCCCGAAAGGGAGACAGAAAGCTGAGGTTTAGTTGGCACTTCTTTCTGCAGTGGGCAGAAGCTCATGGGAAATTTTTTCTGGTGTGGCTGCTGTTTTCACACCAACCCCTTTCTCTGCATCCTGAAGTCCTAAAAAAGTCCAAAAGCGATGGTCTCCTGGGAGGGCTGATCTGCTGACACAAGGAGATGTGTAGGGGAAATGGTCTGCCTGCCCTGATGTTGTTTGAAACCTCCACTGAACACCTCACCACATCTCATTTACTTAAGCAAAACCACAAACAGCATCAAGAAGGGTGTCCTGCGCTGTGCCCGTGGAGAACAGAGGCCCTGGGTGCTCTACAAAAAGAGCAAACTTTTTT
>WEIT01002612.1:202-19560 GCA_013389985.1 Dryoscopus gambensis | reverse complement strand
GGGTAAAACCAATCCTATCCTGTGAGACATTGAAACTGTCCTTAAAACTGTCAGACTTCAGGGCAAACAGGCTAAACTGACTCTTTGCACAAGAAGAGCTTGTTTTCACCAAATACGGCTGTACAAATTAGTATCGGATCAGCATCCAGCCCTGTGTATTTGGGATTATTCGTGAGTAATTCATGGGATTATTCACAAAGTAAGTAACTCCATTGTACACACTAACAGAGACAGTGGTATGTGGTTTCACAGGAATTACATGGCCATTTAGCAAGAATTAATATTTCATTAAGATTCATGGTTATTATTAGCTCAGCAAGCGAATTATTATAACTTAATTATATCTATGCTGCTTTTCAACTAATGCATTGCCATTAATCATTCCATCTCTTAACTACCTCAGGCAGCACATTCAAACATTCAAATGAGTCATTCAGATCCATTCATTTGATTATAACCATCTTATTTGACAACTTTTAGTTTTACTTATGCAAAACATTTTATTTTCTTGCATGACATGTTAGAATTAATAGCCTGGTGGGTTGTGAGCGCTATATACTAGAATGATTCATCTTTGTTTTACTAGTAAAACTTTTTTAGAGTGAGATGACACGCAAGACACCTACTCTCTGTCCATTTAGCATTTATGTGTCACTTGTTTTTTCACAGAAGGATTCAGTGTTACACCCTGGAGTCCCTCCTAGCTTCCAGGGTCTCAAAGTTATCTGCATTCCCATGCACACAAGAAAATAAGGATGATTTCCTAAAGGGAGACCCTTTGGGGGATAAAGTTCAAGGCTGATAATCCTCTCCAACAAAAACCAAATAATGGACACAAACCTGAATAGGGAGGTATAATTTCAAAAGGCTATGTGAATAATCAGAATTAGACAGAAAGAGATCTGGCCCTAATTCTTTCAGTTACAGAGAGGTGCCTAGCAGCAACCTTTCCCAGAAGAGCAATTCAGCTGCACTTCAAATTTTGAAAATACCCTTTTTATTACTGGCGGTAAATCTATTTTCAAAGGTGAAACAGATAAATATGTGAAATCCACTGCACTGTTTAATTTAGGTATAGTCCTACCAGTTCAGGGAATTTTTCAGCAATATTGTGATGACTAATTTCTAAATAAATGAATATTCTGCAGGTATGCATATTCAAACTATAAGGACTGTATAGAGAGATTCAAAAGAAAAATTGATGGGCATGGTACACAGGAATATAAACAAGTAGCTGGTATTTGTAGTCTCTTGAGTGCTTAAATTATGCCCATGGATCACCAGGGTTCTGGTAGATGCAGACTGTTAACTCTACTTATTTTATCTCCTTGATGGAAAGTTACTAAAAGTAAACATGTTTTCTACTCCTACCACAGGAGTAACAGATGGTCTTCTGTGGTTTTACAGGAGGTAGGAGGGAGAAAAGGTCCCCAAATTATCTCTATGTTAAGAATCCTTCTACAGAGGAAAGGGAGGAAAAAAGAGAGAGAAAAAAGTAGCAAGGAAAAAAAATATAGAAAAAGAGAGAACAAAGAGAGACAGGGGAGATACAATGAAAGTGAATTCTTAAACATTTTTCTTCTCCAATCACTTTTTGTTTTGGTTTAGGGTTTTTTATTTGTTTGGTTTGGGTTTAGGGTGTTCTCTTTTTCTACACAATATTATAAGTACTATAATTATCAGCACTTACATCACTGAAAGCTGAATTGATGAGTTTGATGGGGTTCCTAATCCTTAAAAACATCTGTCTGACTAGCATTAATCTGTGTTTCTATGAATTTAGACACAGTGGGACTCCATTTTAAAACCTTCACCTTCAAGCCTTGTAAGGGGTTCCCTAGGTACAGTACCTTCGCAAGATGGTCTCCCACTCCCATCGGGACCTCGCGCTCCTTTTCGTTGTCGGTTTTATTACCCAACAAAAGAACGGGCACATTCTCCCCAGTTGCCTCCTGCAGAATAAACAGCAAATACCAGCTGAAGCGTTGAATTCAAAAGATCACAGATGAAGAGGATAAAAGCTAACAAATGTCACAGTATAACAAGACATTTAAGACTTCACACAAACCAGGTATGTGCCACTTTGCTTATAAACATGTCAGGAATTGAAGTTGGATAAAAAACATGAAAAAGACAGAATGCTAAGATTACACTAACTAGGAATTTTTAAAATAACAGCACAGAAGCTCATTAGACTCTATATTAAAATGAGAGAGAGAACACCACCATGCTACACAGGCTCAGATATTATGTTATTATAGCCACTGCTTTTCTAATTACATGGCCATGAAAAATAATGGCAACACCTGGGTACTATTATGCCAAATGAATTACACGAAATAGTGGAGAAATACACAGAATAGCCCCCCCCAAAATACATAGAATAGACAGAAATCAAAATTCATTCTGAAAAGGGCTATAATTATCACAGTGAGTGCTTTCATTAGGTGGGCTGAGTGCTACAGCAGTAAATGGACTTGGCTGCATGTCCAACTTAGCAACAGTTTGCAGCAAACAAAAATTAGTTAGTAAAGAAGGGTGAACTACTACATCTTGGAAAAAAGTTTTGACCACAATATTCCATTTTTCTGAATCAAAATCTGCAATGCTTCTCTCGCTTTTGCCATACTGAATTAAAACATGCCACTGATTTATTAAGATCATATGATTAGCATGGGCCTGTTCTTCCCAAATGCATGCCGATATTACTTCAATAAGGCTACTCATATCTGGAATGACAATGACTGTTTGGAGGCATTTAAATAACTGAGTCCTAATCCGAATTCCCAAAGCCACCTCTTGGCTATTATGGAAAACAGTGTGTTACACTAGAGCACGTGCCCAATAAAATCAGACTAAATGATCTTTGCATATCAATTTGTCCCTTACTCTTCCAGTGAGCAAACAGGAAGTCAAACTTTGTTCTTGCTACAAGTCAGCCCTTTGTGGCAGGTGCCTCGCTTTTATTTTTACTCTTTGTTCTGGCCACAAGCAAATTTCATTGCTTACACTCTTGATATGTTTTAATTTTTAATTAACTGATGTCACTTAGTGGCATGGGCTATGATCTTCTCCTCGAGTGGTTGAAAGGATGATTCCCAAGAAACTGAACTGTCTATTACGAGGCAGTTTCACAGCACTAATGTAGATCACATAGTTTTAAGTTTGTGGCTTACGTTCACATTATAGTCTCTTTTCCACGAGCTAAACACTTGGTTATCAAACTGCTAGTGATGATCAGTGATCACCAGATCACCATCACTGATCCAAAACACCTCTCAGTGCTAGCAGGGATCCAGTTGGGGTCATCAGCTAAGCTCCCTTCATGAGAAATCAGAGGACTTCATGCTGGGATTTTCCCAACGCTCATGCAAAGTCCTTAAAACGCTGAAACTACGAATTTTTTTTCATAGACATAGAGATCAAAAACAACTTCACTGGCAACAGTGCAGACCAAACTCACTAGAAAAAAACGTAATTGTGACAACACAAGAAACATGTTGCTCTCTGTGTTTTACCCTGCTAACAGCCCTTGTTCAGAAGAGGGTAGAGAATGACACCAGAGTTTAAAGTTATGTCAAGTTACCTCAATGCTTATCAGCCACTGCTTGACAGCTGTGAATGTGTCTTTTGCTGTTATGTCATACATCACAATGACACCATCAGCTTTTCTGAAAAACTGCTTGGTAATGCTTCGGTACCTACAAGTAAGAACATGGTTACAGCTCTCTTCAACAGAAGCAACAATCTGACAAGTTAAAATTTATAGTAATTCCTCCATGCAAAAGCAAATAAATTATTTTTAAAAAAATAATAAAAGGATTTTTCAGAAGAAAGCATTTGGAAAAGTTCCCCCTGCCTTCTTTAACTGATTCTGGGTTAGGCTGGATAATTAGCTGTATATCTCACCTTCTCCCACCTCTTTCATTTTAAGCTTGGAGCAGAAATTTCTCCCTCACTAAGTGCTCTTCTAAAGCTAGCTAGGTTTTTGGAGACCCTTTTCCCAAGCTTCCTGTAGAAAACGTAGCTTGTCATTATCATCCTTGCTTTGAGTAATAGAAAATTACACAATAGGTGAGAAGATGGGGAAGGAAATTACCACTGAAACCTTACAAAAACCTGGTGTTCTACTACAATGGTATTGTTTTGGGTAAAAAAATAAACACCTCCTTTTTTATCTATTAAGGCATTTTCTGCTATAGAAATAATTCTAGGTGCATTTTAAAATCAGTCTTCCCTCTAAAGAAATAGTGGTGCTAAACTTTTCAGAGCTTAATTAAGAATCCTTTTTACAGACTGGCAGTTTCTCAGTGGACTTAGCAGCAAATCAGCACATTAGTGCTGCAAGGGAATGAGCCAAACTGTGAATCCACTGGCTTTATTAGGCAGCTTTATAGGCTCCTATATTTGTTTCTCTCCCAAGAAGCAGGATTAATATGCTTAATAATCTTCAAACAGATGATTCAAGGGAGCGAAACCTTAAAAAGCGTACAGATTTTGACTGGCATGGAGTTAAATTTCATCATACTGTCTTTATTTCAAACAAGGAGTTCTGCTGCTTTCATCCCTCCAGTTCCCTCCTCCATCCCAGCAGATGGAGGAGTCAGGGAGCAGCTACACAGCTTGGCTGACTGCCAGGGTTGAACCACAAGAGAACCTTTCTCACCGTTCCTGGCCAGCAGTGTCCCAGAGCTGCAGCGCTACCTGGGTGTGATCTACTGTGACAGTTCTCACGTTGTAATCCACACCTGCAACAGAAATGCAAGGAAAGTTGCCTCTTTACAGGCTGTTTGATCTTTGAAATCTGGATCCAGCAAACAGCAACAATTCCAGAAAAGTAAAAAGATAGGCACTACATTAAACATTATGTAGACCTTAAACAGAGTCTCTAGCTGTTTCATTTGCTTGAAGTTCTCCAGCAATAAAATACTGAATGGTAATAGAAGTAGTTCAGTTTTGTAAAATATGCAAGATAAGTCACTTTCCACATCACGGAACATGAGTCAGTGGTCCATTTGTCAGTCCACAGCAGTCTAAGCCATTTAGCCTGGAATTCACTGTGTAACATCAGTGGTATGAAATGTGTTAGTTTAGTCTGAGCTAACCCCATAGGTGCCTTCTACAGTTTGTGGAAAAACACAAGACATAGCACAGGGAACAGTGGAAACTAAGATAAATGCTGAAGATAGATGGACTGAACATGTGGAGAACTTCTTCCCCTATTTATAACATAGAAGATGAGCTCACTTTAGTTAGGTTAGTCGAGACAAAAATTCATTTACTTAAACTTTTAAATTAATTGTATCCCAATTTCTCTAACCTGTGAAGATGTAAGTATTTTCTGGATATTTATAACGATAATTACCATCTTAAAAGCTAATCAGTCACTACCTCCTCCTAATGACAACCTGCATTTTTTGTATCACATTGAACTCTATGATAAAATCACAGAATCATTGAATAATTCAGGTTAGAAGGGGCCTCAGTAGGTCAGCAACAATATCTTTGGGGCCATTTTCCGCAACAATAGGATTACTGCCAGTGGCATCAATAGAGAAGCATCTATGCCTGCATTCCTTCAACAGGCAATTAAAAAATCTGGATGGAGGATATATCGATTGCTTGTATCTTAAGGGAAAAAATTTGAACTATTCTGTAGAAATTCATTTAGAACACTCCTCTCCATATTGTTCACTTGACTTCTCCATTGTCTGTACCTTGCCATCCATAGCCCCCATCTGCGACACTCATTGATGTGAACACTAAATCAAAGCTATGACAAATGCTTTCTTGCCATTTTCTTTGCAAGAACCCTGGATGACCATCCAGAAGATGAAAAAGTTGGGACTCATCCCTGTCTTTTTCCTGTGAAAAACTGCACACACTGTGTAAGACCTCAGAGTGCAAAGAAGTGCATCAGCCAATTACAGGACTACATGGACAGGACACAGCATTTAGGTCTATGGGATATATGAATACACAGCTGCATATAAGTATCTAAGCTTCCATTCCAGTTAATGAACATACAGTCAGTGAAAAACTAGGACATTACTAAGCTCACCTTGAAGTAAGTAAGTTTTATTTCATATATGCTGCAGAATAAGTAAGGGCTAAATATAGGCTAAGCATAAGGAATCCGGTCATTTAACCCAGCTGCATTGCAATAACCTATGCTTCAGTTTTTGTGCCTTGATTTTGTGTCTGAGTTCTGAAAGCTTGGTCTACAACTTCAGGCAAGGTAAGAATAATGTAGGCTTTGAAAACTTTGGCTTTGAAAACACTGGGCTGACATATTTGTTTGGTGATTAGTACAATGCTAAATCTTCAAATAGATAATTCAGGTATTCTACTTTCTGTTTAAAACAAAATCAGATTACTCAGAGGGATAGAGATGAGGTATGAAGGTGGAATGGTTAGTACAGTCCAGTTAGTACAGTTCAGTATACTTCCAGAAGACAGGATATCTGTTTCAGAACTGTGAGACCTACAAGGACATTCTAGCTTCACAGAAATCAGTAGGATTTTTCTGATTTATCTCAGTGCTGCCAGGATTTCAGTACAGAATCTACTCTGAAACCTCTTCATCAATTATGTGCTTCCCAGTTTAGGAGAACTCACTTTGCACATCCTATTTCACAATGTCTGTATGCTTCTGTTCTATAATACGGGGCCTGATCTCAGTAGAAGCTGTTAAATACTGTCAGAACAAAAGTAATAATAGTTATACTGTTTCTTAAACTTACCTACAGTAGCAGCTGTGCCTGGGAAAAAACGATCTTCACAAAATCTTCTTAAGAATGAAGTCTTTCCAACACTCGAATTGCCCACAAAAATGATCTTGAATAAGCGCTCTGGGACAGAGTTTATTCTCTCCTCCTTCAAGTAAGAGCAAAAATTAACCTCCAACTGTTCTATAAATCCTATTGCCTCTCCAATTTAAGGCTGATATGGGGAAAAGAATAGATTTTATCCTATCATATTCTTCATTACTCATGAAGCAATATTCTGTTTCTTAAAATAACTCAGCATTTCAGATGTTTGCCATGCATCATTCCAGATCATCTGAAGTACAGTGATTTGCACTGAGCTCTGGAAGTATACTGAAAATGAACCTTTACATGAAACTGCCAAAATAAAACAGTTTATGTTCATGGCCACAAATCAAAATTTTGAAAGCTTCACACAGCTCTGCTCAGCAGCTTCATCCTATACCAATGCCACAGAGGAAGCAGCACATCTTCATCGAGATAACAGAAGCAAAGTCATAACTTTTTGGCTTATGCCACCAGATTCTTCTCTCTGCTACTACCATAGAGCCAAGAACTTCCACACAATTACTGCATTTCTACATCTGTTTAGCATTACAGGCAGAAGCATGGAGGAAAGACACAGACAGAGAATTAGACCAGTTAATCAGGCTGTAAACATTCAGCTGTGTTTCTGTCATTTTGCTTTTTAAGCAGAATGAATAACAATTTGTTCTGCTTATCCAGGTCCTGTTTACTGCAGGCTAAGCTAAGTGGATGCTGGAGAGAATATTTATATTCTCTGTCAAGTAGGTCATCATTCTTTTGTATGTAGATCAGGGGTTGCTTAGGGAAGCACTCTGTAGCACCAGCTGGTTTGAAGGGGGTGTCCTAGCTGGTCTCTTCTATTTTGTGCAAAGGTGAAGGAAGAGGGAGATAGAAAGTTTGTTTTCAATGCTGCAGAAGGGTAGCAAGGTCATAGAGGGTCCTGACATTAATTTGTTGAGGTGCAGGTTGCAAGGAGGGAGAGGAGTGAGGGAAAGGCCCTCTGCCAGTCATTTGATGTGCAGAATCCATGAGACTGCTGCCCTCGTTAAGACATCAGAATGGATTATACTGCCCGACAGTCCTTTGAGACATTGAAGTCTACACTTGGAAGTGTTTTCTACAAATATGCAGAAGTTTTAGAGAAAGAAGAAGAAATAGAGAACTGCTCTTGATGGGGGAAAAAACCAAACAACAAAAGCTTGAGCTGCTGTCTTCCTTAGTGTGAAAAAAAAATTTCACTGCTGTAAATTTTGGGGACAAAAATACACGTCTCTTTCATGGGCTGGGCTTATAGCCCATCACAATTATAAAGAGGTTTCTTGTTCTCCGTTTCTATTAAAATCCCAAACCCCACAGCAACTATAGGCTACTAGTAGTACACATACATTTATACAAAGCACATTCTCAGTCCTGCTGAAAACCATTCCGAGCTTATTAGTCTGTGTGCTCTGGGAAATAAAACCAACTAACATACAATCATCAGCTTGGCAGTATTATCACAGTGCTTCTGAGAACCATAGCTAAATATATGGACTACACGACCTAAAATACATTGTCCCTGGTGGTCATACACACTTCAGTAGCACTAAGACTCAAAGACCCCAGAGGTCTTCAGCTCAACTTCCAACACAATAAGAAGCCATTTTTCATTACATGTATCAAGTCCACTCATGAAAATAATCTTAATAATCAAACTTGATTATAAATCTGCATGTGAACACTATGCTAGGGGATAAGCTACTCCACAGTCTGCTTCAACACAGTGCTGATGGGAAAATGGAATAGCAGTAGGATGTAAATTTTTGTTTTCAACGCAGTCTGAAAAAGTCTTCCCTAGATGTGTCTTTTGAGTGGTCTTTATATAAACAGTAGCCAGATAAAGTAATACACCTAGCTTTTGTACAATTTAACACAAATGTGGGAGATTACAGGTATAAACATAGTGGTTCATATTCCATATTGAAAGATCAGAAGGGAAAGGAAGTGAATCTCAGGCAGAAGTTTTGGACAGAAAAATCTTGCTTTAACTTCCATTATGGTTCCTTCAGGTGCTTTCCCAGTGCCATTTCTGGTAATGTTAACTGCAGCTTCATCTTCACAGCCACTCAGAAAAATGCTCTACCTGATTGTCAACTCCCAGATAAAACAGCAGTTTCTTGGCCTCATGCACTGCTGCCAGTGTTGGTTCTACTCACCTGTAAGATGCAGTAGGATTAGCAGCTGAATTACTGTGAATATATGGTTATTAGGAAGGCTTAATGCCAGCAGCTAGGAGCCGGAGTTCCATACAGTAAGCAATAATATCATGCAATGCAGTAATACAAAGCCATAGTAGACTAGTTATAATTAAGAAACAAGATCTAGTTCCTACCCCGCTGAGAGGATGTGCTTTCAAGGGGATGACTGCTGAAACAGAGCAGGCAGGACAGGTTTGTCCTAGCCAGATAGGATGAGCCACCTGGCTTTTGTCATCCTAAAGTCCAGTGATGCCATGCTTTGAAAATGTGATACAAAATAAGTCTTACAGCAAGCAAAAAGCATGCATTGAATTAAATAATTTCAAAATATGAAGCCCTGTTCTGTACCCTCAACATTTTATTAAAAGGTACCACTTAGAAATTATTATGTAACCATGGCATAATTCTATCATAATTTTTAAGATATGCTTGCTTCTTCTAAAAGAACCATATAATTATGACCAAGCAAAGCAATTTTTCCTGTACTTTAATCTTTTTAATATGTGCTTCAAGAATCTAAAAATGAGTAATACTTAACAATGATTCTAAAATTAGAAAGCAAGCACAGCTAGCTCTGAAGCAATAGCAGTGCAAAAGGAACTTCAGACTCCAAAGAAATGTACCTTCCAGCGTATTGTTTTACAGATTATTACTGAATGGTGAATTCATTGCTAACATCCATATACAAGCTAAAGAAAAGTCTTTTCAAAAATAATTGAAAAGTTATTATATTCCTCTCATTATTTCTCAGATAACGCAACCGCTACCAAAGCTGACTCCAAAGTACCAGAATATGAGAAATATCACTTTGTGGCAAAAAAATCCCCAAAACCACCAACCTATTTTTTTTAAAAAAAGACTTGCTTCTTTTTTAAGACAATTTCTACCTTCCAGTGGATCTTTTTGCATCATCTATTACAAGGCTTAACTCCACTTTCCCTAAACAGTCCTTCAAATGTAAGTCTATGCACACGCTATCTGCAGTTACCACTCCTTTAGGTTGAGTTTGCCTTCTTCTCACCTTCAGCACTTGTCTGCAGTAAGTTTTCATCCCCCACTTCATGCAACGGCTTAATTTGCCATGCTTCAACTTAGAAAACTAAATACTTTTAGATTCTAGGAATAACGCATTAACCTTTGACACCACTTCACGTCATCCAAAGTCCTTCAGAATAGAATAGAACAGCCTGACCACTTCAGGGCTGACTGAAAGTTAAAGCATGTTAGGAAGGGCATTATCAAAAAGCCTCTTAAACATTGATGGACTTGTGGCATGAACCACCTCCTTAGGAAGGCTGTTCTAGTGTCTCACCACCCTCTCAGTAAAAACATGCTTCCTGATGTCAAGTCTGAGCCTCACCTGAGGCAGCTTTGAACTATTCCCACACATCCTATCACCGGAACCCAGGCAAAAGGGATCGGCACCTCTCTCTCCCCTTCCTCTCCTCAGGGAAGGAGAAGAAGGAAGCTGCAGAGAGTAAGGGAGCTGTCCCTCAGCCTGTTTTTCCAAACTGGATAAACCAAGAGTCCTCAGCCACTCCTCAGAGGACACACATTCCAGCCCTTCCACCAGTTTAGTTGCCCTCCTCTGGATGCATGCAAGGACCCTCACATTCTCCTTATATCATAGGGCCCAGAACTTCACACTCTACTCAAGGTGAGGTCTCCTTCGTCCTCTTACATTTGACAGTGTTTCCTTCCCTACAGGCTGCTCTCTAGAAGATGACGATGAGTGTTCCATTGATTGCTCTCTGCTTTTGTTATTTATTTCCATCTCAGAAGTATCTTCATCTTCTCCAGTCCATCTGCTCAGCTGCTTATCAACTAGCCTGTCAAGAAGCTGGGGTAGGTGGTCTTCTTCAATTGATATTATTCTTTGGAGATGTGATGTTTTAGACATTCCTCCAGTAACTCCGGTATCAGGCTCTTCAGAGAGAACTCCATTCAGTCCAGCAGAATTCCTTCTCTTGGAGTTACTGAAAATATCATCTTCTTCAAATGAATGGCTAAGCAGAGAAAAAAGAAAATACATAACAAAAATATAATGGACGTACTATTTTATTCTGGATTTAGTCTGAATAACTGATTTTAATCTCCCGTGTTTTTGACTAGTCACAGCAGGCAGAGGAGAGTCATTCCAATGTCTGCTGAAAAGTCAGCTCATCATACCGTGTGTATATATATAGCATGCTTGATGATTATAAGCATCATGGGGAAAGCAAATACTTACAGGAGAAACCTGAACCAGAATAGAAAACATTAGATTAACCTCAATTCTAACCTCTTAGAAGAGATAAAGTAAATTTCTCTACTGTGATTTTCTCCTTTCCCACCTCCCACTCCCATTCTGGAGGAATAAAAGAGCCCCTCAACCCAGATCCTTTCTATGTATAATCTAATTCTCTCTTTAGTAGATAGGAGGGACATGGGTTTGTTTGATACGGATAAAAAAAATCCAGGTGGAGATTCGACATTGTACCACATTAACGTAGGGTCATGGGCAAGTTTTTGTGTCTCCCAGCACATACTCATCCACAGTGGGGAAATCTCTTGCTTTTGCAGACAGTACACTTGTTTTATGTGAAAATTTGGCTCTTCATTTTCAAATTTCTTAATGAGCACGGTAATCTTACAGTGACAGACACTTCAGAAATACACTCTTTGAAAAGTTCAAAAGTATCAGGAAAGAAGCATTCCACATCTTCTTTCTATAAGCCTCATCATAGTCAAACAGGGAACACAAGAAAAAACGTTCTTACCTGTTCGGCAGCATCTTGCCCTCTATGTATTTCCCAATGATAGACCCAGATCTTTGCTTCCAGCTGGCTTTTGGAACAGCTGTTTTGCATTTCTGCAGAAATACAGAATACTTCTTACTGATTTACTTCTGCTTTTCATTATGGTTAACTACCCTCATTCCTAATACTTAAATAATGCAATGCAAATGAAAGAAAAAAATGTGGAAAAAAATCCTGGAGGTATAAATGCTTCAGAATTCTGATTCATAAACATTAGAACAGGGAACTCCACATTCTGCAAAAATGCATCTGCTTTGTAAATAAAACAGCACAATGTCATGAAAAAAAGTAAATGGATATATTTTTTTTCACTAGCAGCTTCTTGTAGGACTAAGAACACAAGCAAATATAAATAAAGTGGCCTTATTCTCCTTACACCAGGGTACTTCTAGAACATCTTAGGGATCCATTCTTTGCTGCTGCTTAAAAAGTTAATAGGATCTGCCCTTATCCCAGTCCAAAGAGGTATTCAGCTGCCAATTCAGGTAGTCAGTTACTGTACTGTTGTATAAACGTTTCAGGATAAATTACCTACTCTTTACTGGTAAATTAACACAATTTAATTGTTCAATTTTTAGGTTATTTCATCCTTTCATGATTGCATCCTTAGTTTCCTCTAAAATATATTAATCTCTCTTCAGAGAGCTCCCACTTTATAATTCTAAACTCTTAAAATTGTAGCTCTTAAAACTGTTCAGCAAATTAAAAAAATCTTATTTTCAAGTGAGAAAAAAAGACAATATAAATTAAGAAAAGGGCAAGAATTAAGTGGCCCAAAAGTCCATCTCCTGCACAGCCTTCTGTTCCCCTTCTTTTGAAACTGTTCTCATATGTGTCTGCTCAACACTGGGTTTGAAAAGAATAGTTGGTTACCTGTAAAAATATGTCACGTTCATCCTTGAGGTGTTTGTTCCTTTCTCTGCAAAGAGAACACAAACAAAAGAAACACTGAAGCCAAGTATTTAGAACTGCTGACTTTTCTACTCCACACTAGCAGACAGACTGGACAGTTGGCAGTGTAAACCTTTCATCATCCTTTATTTATATTCTCACCTCAGCCAGTTCCTTGTCTGGGCTATTGATTCTCCAGCAGTGCTATGCTGATTAAAGCCAGATGGGATCTGGATCTCTTTCTGTATTTTATCTAAACAAATGCCTTAACACATAGAAATCAGTTGTGGTCAATATGCCTTCACTTAGTATAAATTAGAATGTTTAATGAGTTTCACACTAAAGATGACCTCTTAATGGGGAGATGGTGCAATGAACACCATCCCTTGTTCATCTGGTGACAGCTGTGAAGGCCGGTTATGTCCCTCTGAGGGCTACAGTTGTGGCTGCCATGGAAAAGTCAGCCTAGGAAAACATCCATCTTCCATCCTTTGTGCAGAAACAATGAAACGGTCAAGAAACAGATACTCCAGGCAATCAGCAAGCTCTGCTCAGATCTGACAACACACCTGCTTTGTACATCATCTATTGTCTCCATCTGTTGCTGGCCTGGCCGCAGGAGAGACTGAGCAGCCAGGGTGAACAGAAACAATCTCCGTTTTCAGATGTTTCTATCTATGCCCGCAAAACTCGCAGCAGGCAAGATCCCAGAGTGGCCTATGGAAAACACACACTGCAAAAAAAGAGCCTTTCCTCAAGCCTGCAAAATTTTTAGACAACTTTAAAATGAGGTCTCCTGAAGGAAATGCAGTCAATGAAGGCCTACAGGCAGGTAGCAACCTACAGCCCATGCTGACTGACCCCTGAGCTAACACCCAACAGTGCTGAACATTAAAAAGAGGACTAGAGTTGTCTGAACAGAGCTCCAAACTTTGAAGTCTATCAATAAAGGAGTGTTATTTAAAATAAAGACATTTTGGAATCATTTTACAAATATTTTGGGGAAAGAATCTTCATTTTGGCTCAACTCCCAGCGCCTGAGAAGCAACAGAGGTTTTCAGCAGCCAGGTTTCTACCTCAGAACCAGCTTAGAACTGTTCACTGCTGTTCTGTTTTACATTTGACTTTTGGAAAGGAGATTGTCCTAAAATACTGAATTGCCAAAATGAAGCACATATTTCAAGTGTGCTGCCCTCTACTCTATGCAGGAACAGAGCATAAAAAAGTCTTTCATAACCATTTTCACTATTTTTGTGTCATTATCCCTTGGCAGGTTGACCTTGACTGGCTGATAGTTGCACACACAGCCACTCTCTCAATCTTCTTCCTCAACACAACAAGGGGAGACAATAACATGGAAAAGCTTGTGGGTCAAGATAAGAAGATTACTTACCAACTGCCCATTACAGACAAAACAGACTCAGTTGTAGGATGATGAGAAACAGAGACAAAACTAAAATCACCTTCTCCACAATCCTCTTTCTTCTCAGGCTCAACTTGATTCCTACACCCTCAGCTCTTCTACCTCCTTACCAATCCTGAGTGGCACAAGGGGATGGGGAATAGTGGGGTTTGTGGTCAGTCCATAAGAGCTTCTCTCTGTGGCTCCTTCCTGCTCACACTGTTTTTCTTGCTCCAGTGTGGCTTGCCTCACACAGGTTACAGTCCTTCACAAAGTCCAGTGCAGATTCTTTCCATGGGGAATAGTCCTTCAAAATGGACTGCTCCAGCATGGGTTGCCCATGGGCCACAGTTCCTGCCAGAAAACCTGCTCCTGCATGGGCTCCTCTCCACGGACCAAGCTCCTGCCTGGAGCCTGCTCTTGTGTGGACTCTGCACAGGCTATAAGGGACTCTGCTCCAGTGGTGCCTGGAGCACCTTCTACCCCTCCTTCCTCGCTGACCTTGGTGTCTCACACGTTTTTTTCTCAGTCCTCTCTCACAACTGCTTTCCACCCTTTCTTACTGGGGCTCTCCCAGAAACACATAGTGGCTGTGGGGCTCCACTGTGCCCTGTGCTGTGTCCATTGCCACAGGGCACCCCTGGCTTCTCTCTGACACAGAGGCTGCCCCTGTGGCACCCCACTGTCAGCACCTGGACACCTACATTCACTACATCTCCCAGTATAATTTCATCCTTTAATGGACCTCTTTAGAATTGTCTAAGAAGTTCTTGGATGTAGATCTACATTACCTTAAAAAGTCCAGCTGCTTCAAAAGTCCTGACTTCTCTCTCTGTAAGGTTTCTGTCACCCGGTACACCTCCCTGCAATAAAAAAATAAAATAAGATAAAATTGTTCTAACCATGGTGAGAACACTGCTAAAATGCTTCCCCTTAGGGGTATCTACATTTGAGACCTCAGCTCCTTCAAACCTGTAGATTCTGTATTGCATGAATGATACAAATTTTAAAGAAGTTTATTCAGTATAAGGCCCACAGTAGCACAGCAGTATGAGTTAGCAGAGGAAGGAGTAGAGGTTCTTTTTTCAAAAAATAATGCTTTTTAATTTCTTCACCCAGAGAGCTTAACATATGTTGATACTGGCACTTGGAGCATTCAGAAAAGGTACACTGCTGAAATACTTCACACTCATGGCCACTAAAAAACAGGTGACATTTTATACAAAATTAGAGCTTATCTTGCTGCTGAGAGCCATATGTCAGGCTCACACATGTCTACAATCCCTACAAATTCTTCCAATTCCTGACACTTATGCAGCCATTTTAACACCATTTGATTTAACATAATTTGGTGTCTGGCCTTAAATGTTTCTATGCCTTTCAGTGAAGCCTCAAGTTCTTCCTATGCACTGTCTGAACATTACACCTGCTTCAACAGCTCAGGTCTTACCAGACTGATACAGATGTTTAAAGCAACACTGCAGGTGCAGTTGAGTAGGGCTGAGCTCTAATTCCATAAACCACTATTGAATCCAAAGTGCTTTGTAAATGCAGTAGGATTATTCAGCAGTCTGACCACTGGGCAGATTTCCTCTGTAGCTTTTAAATCAGACCATTCCATAGTCTTTGCTCTGGATCTGAAAAGAGAGGCCTCAAAGAGGAAACAAACCACCTTGAGGAGGAATATTTCTACTGTCTACTTCCAAAACACACATCAAACATGCAAATCTAAAAATTCTAGTCACGGTGGCCATTCTTTAGCATGAATTTCTCAACAAAGTTCCTTATGTTACATGCTCAAGAAAAATTAAATAAGTAATAACTAAGTCGAATTTGGCACAAAGCTTAAGAGAAAAAGAATGTGACATTTGAACTAATGTTCTGCTCTATCCTGAAATATGTCAAACAGTGACAGCTCTGATTATATAGTTCATTGCTGCAATGGCTAAGTACATCTGTCATTCATATGCTCTGCATTGGCAGTAAGAGGGTTTTACAGATCTCTGAGCATTTTCTTTAAAATGGACTTCAGTGAACATTTCTGCCAATTACAACTTCAGGGTAATGATTCTTCTGCTTTGTGCAGAAGGCTGGAGCAAGACAAGCTGGTAGCTTGATCTGTCAGAGGTAATTTTTATCCCTCAAAATATGAACCGTAAATATTTCTTCTTGATCTTTTCTTTTTTTTTCTTTTGTAGTTCAGAGTCAGAATCTGAAATCCACAACATTTGAACTAGAAACCCCAAAATTATGGTTCAGAATTGCCATAAGGCCTTGTGGGAATTGTGATAAGCTAAATTTTATCTTGCTGGCCTTACTAGGCTTACTTCTGATGAAGGAAAAAAAGAAGATCCTAGGCATCTCACAGTCAGAGTGCATTCTGAGAAGCAAGTTTCAGATAGACTCAGCTTTGAGGAGGATGGAGCATCATGTACCACAACTGTAAGGTATTTCTGGCATTTCAAAACTAAGACATGACATGGATTTTTAATTCCAAATACCCTCAACCAATGGCAGCAGGGAGAACAGTGACATTTTAAACACATAGCAAAAGATTCCACAGAAGCCAGATATGCTACAGAAAACATGCTAAATTACATGGGGGAAAGCAGCTAGAACTGCACCATCGCAGGTGGTTTCTGCTTGTGACACAAGCTTGAATCACAGCACTGAAAACCCTGAGGAGGCTCACAGGCATGCTAAGCAAGTGCACTAGAACTATTGCAGCTGGAGGCTTACATTTCCTTCTCCTCACTGAGCCTTGACGCCTCCTCCTGAAGCACCTGTAGCTGTTGTTGAGCCAGGCTTAGCTCATGGGATGTTTTCTCCAGGTCTCTCAGCAGCTCCTGGTTAGTCAGCTTCAACTTTGTGTTCTCTACTTTAGTTTCTTCTTTGCCACTGAGGAGTTCTTTACACTGATGCTCTAACTGGGGTGGAAGAAAAGAGAACAGAAAGCATTAAAACTAACTGAGGCATCTTGGTTTTGAGGCTTTCAGTTTGGGTCTTAGAGGTTAGCTGAATAGGGAGCTATTTCTATCAAAGCCAAAAAATGAATAAAACACATATGGTGCTCTTCCACTGTTCTTTTTACAGACATAACTATGTTACACAAAAACAAAGCCATTCTACTCTATGACTGAATTTTATCCAGTTCAAAAACACACCAGTACAAGCCATAAAAAAGGTGCTACAGAGCAGATTAGCAGCATTAAGTTTGTATTCACAACTGCTATTTTAGACCATTTTCCACAAAGACCAGGGCTACACAGAGAGATTCAGAGTTCTCCCTAAAAACTGTGAGATTTAAATCTGATAGGTGATAAACCTTTCCATTCCCAGTAATATGAATAAGCAATAACCTTTTTGCCACCTCAGACAGATCTGCCAAGAAGTGTGAATTATAGCTTTTTTATTCGGTTTTATATTCACTCTCCAAAGTACATCAAAGGAAAGATACACCTTCCCTGTGAAAAAAATAACAGCAGATGATCGTTGGTTTTGGTACATAAAGAAGTTCTATCTGCTTCTCCCTGACTAACTGAGCAAATTTAGACAACAGAGCAAAATTTCATATTAAGGAAGGCATTGATGACCTTAAAATTTAAAAGCTTTATTTTTACTTTTTTTTTTTTCTGTATTCATTTTAAGGGTTGTAAAACATACTAGGAGCATTATAATTATACCATTTCAATCTTCTGGATCTGAGACATAACACTGTTAGAACTCTCGTTTTGCCCATCCGAAGAAGCAGAGCTCACCCAGCCAAAATCTGTCTTCACCCAGCTCTGCAAGTTTGTTCCTATCTCACAATGCCACTGTTGTTCTGGTCTTGGTTTTGAACAAGGCCCAGATTAAAAACAAAAGCAGAAAATACTTTCTAGCCGGGATTGTGAAAAGTCAGGGACAAGTGTAGAGTGGAAGCACTTATCTCAGCAGCAGCAGCAGCACCAGTTTAATATCTTTGCTGAACTGTAGCCTCAGCAGGCTCACATTTCACATGGAACACTGGCTGAGCATCAGATTACTGCTGAGCAAGGTCAGTTTACATGGATAGATTACGTCAGTTCCTGAATATTGCTTCCACTCCTCAACAGACTGAAGTTCTCCGTTCGAAGTAAAAGACCATATGCTTCAGGTACTGAAGACAAGACTTATCCAGAGGAGTGGCTTTGGGAGAAGCAAAAAGTGACGACTCAAAGATGAACTTTCAAAAATCTTAGGAGCAACAAACTGCAGACAGAAACCCCACTTATGGAATAGTATGGCCATATGAAAGCTTACACGGAGACTGTTATGGAAATGTAACTGCAATGGTAGCCAACATCATCTCCCAGAATCATCTATAATGATGTTAGAAACGCTTGCTATAAATCCTGGTGCTCACTCTTGTCAGAAAAACTGTAATATAATATCTAAAGGACAGAATATAACAAGAGGAGAAGGGGTTGTTTCACAGCAATACAAAGCTCCCTTCTTCCACTGTACCCATACAATCCTTTGAGAAATGCCAAACGCTACCTTTAAAGCACTCATTTAAACAATTCTCAACACACAGAAATAACTCATTGGGTGAATGCTCAGCTAGTAATAGAATGGCATAGATCCTATAACTACTAGCTGCTTACTGGAGCTGCAAGTTGGCTCCTGTGCTCATCTGGTAGATGGAAACTGATGGGGAAAAAACCTCATGGCTGATACACATGTTTAAGAAAATCTAAGTAGAAGAGAGAATTAACCCATTACCACAGGTCAAGCACAGACACAGTAGCTGATGATGCATATTCTCTTTCTTTGACAAAGATGAGAGGAAAACCAAGTTTAAACTGAGTAAAGAACTGGGATTATCCAATGCAAATGAGCCATTGCGAACGACCACACACATTGAGCATTCTCCATGCAATCCCCTGTTCTTAACTCGGCATCCTTTCTGTAGTTTTTATCTTTTTTTTCCTCCTATTTATTTCAATTGCACGTGAAGGATGAAATATTTATACAGTGCCATAAGGCAGTTATAAGCACTTGAGTGCTACTGATCCGTGTTCTCACGGATCTCATTCTCAATCCTAAAACCATGCTCTTCAGTGGCTGTCATGAGCACAGAACCCATCATTTTATGTGAGAAGTCCAGTAACTCCCCTGCATTTCACCTGGTCCACACCTACTTTCTTCCCCTCACACAAGAGTCTGTGGCCTAGAGGTTATGCTGGATATCCTCAGTCCCCAGCGACTCCTCCTG
>WEIT01002610.1:116604-127989 GCA_013389985.1 Dryoscopus gambensis | reverse complement strand
AAAAGGAGACCAACCAGCTCAATACTAATGAAATATTGAAGCATATTGTGTCCTGATTTGTTAAACTAACCTTAGCAGAAGACTGGACTAAGTGGTCACCTGAGGTAATTTCCAACATGAATTGCACTATGGTAAGTGGTGGTTACTTGTTGCAGTCAATGGGTTTGCATGGAGCTGAAGCTACCCAGTGTATAGTTATGCAAACAACTAGAAATTCCTTAGCTGGCAGATCTCTGGTTAGACAAATTGGTATAAGGTTAGGTGAAGAAAAAACTTCTCCCCATGNGAGATCATATCCCCAGCTGGCAGAAATAAAGAGTTAACCCCTTGCCATGAGCTGGGTGCACAGATTTCAGTGGTAACACTTGAAGTTTGGTCTTGAATTCTTGTGTGCAGAATCTTAAGGCAGAAGCTTTTTTCATGCAGCCACCCTTGTAATTCTGGCCAGAACCTGTATATCTTAGTAAGAGACTTCGTGTGTGATTACCTTTTGTATCTGCCTCAACTATGTAGCAAGACATGTTTGCTTTTTTCAAATGGGCATCTGCTTCCTTTTTTTTTTCTTTGTTATTTGACATGCTGTGATGAGAACTTGTTTCTCTTGATCGGTTTGCATGCAATGTGATTTCTAGACTGGACATTGAGTCTACTAGAAACACAGAACAAGAGGACTCATTTTATCTTAGATACATCTTGAAATTTGCTACGATAACCTACATGGGATCTTGAGTAGCACAAAATACAGCAGCTCCTCCGTGAATTATATCAAAACTGTGCTGTATTATATCAGGGCTTAAATACTGTTTCAGCTTTGTCATTGTTTTGTATTTAGAAGCAATTTTGAGTAATTCTGCCTGGTTTTCGCACTTGTTAGAATTTCAGCATTTTACTAGCTAAGATGTGTGTCAAGCTATTGTAAGAATACTCTGCTAAACACGAACACAGAAAATTACCTGATATATGGTCTTAAGTATATAACTTTTCAAGCGCCAGTGTCTTAAATGGAAACACAATTACCTTTAGGATTTTTACTCCATGAACCTGTCTTTGTCACTAGTTCTAAGTGAAAACTTTTGGTAAAGCACTTACAGTATATCAGAGACCTGCCACTCAAGCTATGCACTGGCACTGTGCCTCAGATTCGAGTTCTTCCCTTCCTGCAAAGGGTAGAAATAGGAGCGAGATCTGACACTGTTTAACTGTAATTCACGTGGCTGTTTGTTTCCATGAACACAAATAGATACATAAAGCAAGCAGATCCAACTTTACACTAACACAGACAAACACAAACGGATGTTATTTTCCTCTCGTGATTAAGGGAAATGTCAAGTTTGGAGTCAACTACTGTTTATTGCTAACTGACTTTGGACTGGATAAACTACAGGATTTAAACACTAAAAGCCACCAAATTGCACCCATACATCTAACTGCAAAAATGCAGATCCTCAGAACTCCCAACCAGCTGCACTCTGTCCATCTACTTACATACCATCCTAAGACACATGTTTTTCAACCTCTAAAATTTCTTAAGTAACTAAATAAACTTTAAATTAAACCCAGAAAAAGAAATATATCCAGGTAACAAAGGACTGAATATATAACAGGAAAGGTGTGTGTACCACTTCTTCATTCTGTGCATACACCAAGGCTTATGCTGCTGTACACAAATGCAGTAGAGGACATTACCCTGTTAGTTTTAAAGAACTGCTGTAGCAACTGTTCCCCATTTCTTTTGAAGGCAAAGTCACCAGGCTGGGTGCAATTATGCCTGCATGGTTGAAAGAGCCATTTTATTTGTCACTTTGAGGCTTTATGCAGCCAAGGGAGGCTAGGTTTCTTTGGTCCCAGCAGCAGGTTAACAAAACAGAAGTAGTTTACACATGTCTTATCCATCTGTAAATAACATATACTGTTCATATGTAAGAAGCATTGAGCATTTTTGTGTTCATTGTACACAGTGATGGTTTTGGGTAAACTCTTTAAAGTTCTGCTACTGAGTCACAAAAGCAATGTTGAAGAAATAGGCAGGAGTTGTGCAAATCATGAGTTCATACAATTTTAAGACCTTACACTGCCTTTTTTTAAAGAAGTTTTCATAATCTTGCCTCTTGTGACACACTATAAGAAGATAGTAAGGTTTTCAGAGCAAGAGAACAACTTATTTCCGTGATATAAGTAGCACACTACAGGGAGTCTTATAATAACAAATAAAGTAATATTGTCTGTGTCACTTCTCTGTGCCTCCTTCTGTAAAATGATGTAATATTGTTCATAGTATAAAATACATAAGATTTAGTCCTCAACTAGTGTTTGTCAAGAGAAAACAAGTGTATTGTGTGATAAGAGCCACTGATATGTGAAGGATTAATAATTTGACACACACTTCCGAAGGACAATGCAGCCAACACGGGAGAACAGGCAAGTACCAAAGATTCAACGTGGAACACTGGAATATTCTGATGCCAGAACTCAAATCATCGTCACAGACTTTTCAGATTGCACAGGAAGCTAGGTCCTGTGTGGCACACTTTCCTGAACCCTGACCAGAACCACAGCCAGAAAGAAACTGACACTGCTGGGATGAAAACCAATGTGGGGCATTTAACAACATTTTACTGAACTTCATAAAATTCTTTGACTGGGTTAACAGTATTGGCAAATTTATCTGACCTGAGTTACCTGCATGGACAGAAAGTAAACCAAGGTACTAGAAATGACTGCAGATTGTGCTATAACCAGGTTTGGTTTATTACACTTGCACACACAAGGGAAGAGTGCAATAGCAGTATCTGCCAGCCTGGACTGGTGGTGTGTGGCATAACCTGCTACCATGGTTGGTAGCAATGTTGTGACAGCCACCTGCCACATCTGCAGCATATCTGCAGTTTGCTGTGTTCAAACATGGGGTGCCCACACGTCTGAGGCCTGTGAGAGATTATTGTGAAAAAAGATGTCATACTCTGAGGACCACTAGAGAGATTCTTTTGTTTTGACCCATGTGTCTTCTCACAAGATCACCTGGCATTTCATTTTACAGGCCATTCTCTTCAAGTTTCCTATTGATCAAACATTGGCCTGATTTTCATACTAGTATTGATTTCAATGTAAATTGTTGATGCTTAGCACGATGTGTAATCTGAGTTTACATTGTATGAGCATCAAAATCCACAGAGCTTTTATGATCTTCCCTCCCTTTCTCAATTTGCTCTATAAAGTCACTTCTTTGAACTCAGAAAGTCATAAGTAGAATAAGCCTGAGATTTATACTTCTGTACTATGCCTTTCCTGCCAGAAAATGCTCATTAGGCCTTAGTCAGAACTGTTTTGTTGTCCTTCCAATAAATGCTTATAGGAAGCCCAGTAGCAGCACAGAGATTATGATGAAAACCTGTGTTGAAATTTAATTCCAGAGATGTCTACCTTTTGTTTTTTCTTTATAGAACTTTAATTGATGAGACTCATCACCACTTTGTAAAAAAATACTCATTTAAATAGTGCTATAGTATTCATCACATATGATAGAAAGTATTTTGTTCAATAGAAATTGCAACACAGATTACCAGATATAACACTAAAAAAAAAAGCCATGATACATATAAAATGATGGTATAATAATAATATGAATAAGTGCTTTTAGTAGAATATCACAAGATGCAAACTGACAGTAGAAAGATGGATTTTGTCAGTCAAAAGATATGATAACAGAAAACATGGAACTTGCACTCTAACTCTTTAAAATAGGACTAGGTTTTCTTAAATTCCTGGATAAAAATTTCTGTCCTTTGAATATAATATCTTCAGTTCATGAATTACTGTGTCCCTTATCCAGTCTATGGGAATATGAATCCTCCCTGTTGGAAGCTAGTGAGCAAACACTACTTCATCATTCATAAGTATTTGTCTTGATTCCATTTCTACAAGGTGATTGCATGTAAAATGCACTTGTCCAATGCCATGCCTTTAGTAGGGTAATGAGCACTGATTCATCTGGTTGACAGGCTGACTTAATGACTAAAATGAATTACATGCACCATATATTCCTTTATATTAAAGATAGATTGTAGAAAAGTTCCCAGTGTCCTAAAGACCAGGGTAACCACTTTCTGAAAGACCCTGCATTCACAGCAGAGAGCTGGCAAACACAGGAAAGTTATGGTCTTCTCAGAATGTATGTTAAACTCAAAGGAATTTACACAGTCAAGCATAGACTTTTGTTTAAACTTTCAAATACACAGACTGCTCCAGGAGCATAACGAGCATGTACCCCCAGGGCTATGTTTTGGGAAGGCTCCGAGGCTATAAAAATAGCAGAAGCTGGCTAGCACTGTGGTAAAGGTTTTTAAAGCTGGTGAAATCAACTAACACCACCAGTCCCATTTAAAATTCAGCTTGTGCTGAAATCCATCAGAGAAACGCAGCCATACGGGCCCAAATTGCGCAATGTCCTTTCGTAAGAACCCATATTTCCACAAGCTACCGCAGAAGCCCCACACGGCATATGACACAACACACAGGCATGCACAGCTTCACTCCAGGCAAGCTCATCTCCTTGAGAAGACAAAAAGGTCTTCTGTTAAACCTACAAACTGCTAATACAGTTCCTTTGCCTCAGAAGTAGTCTATGAAAGGTGGTTCTTAATAGGATTAATATATTTTCCATGCATTGCAAGGAAAAGCTTCATGGCATTGCAGTTGCTTTCAGCATCTGGGTGAGTTGCTTACAGACACTCCGAAATAAGGAGTATCTTATTATTTGTGGGAAGAAAGCACGAAATTACTTGGCTGGAACAAAAGAAAGTTTTCTACCTGTATTCAGAGCAACTTGCAAACAAACCCATGATCCAGCACATGCTCAATTATTTGCACTGCAGAATGAATATATTACATTCAAGATTTGCAAAGGTTAAGGTTTAAGTGAGGACAATATGAGGTTTTGTGCTTCATAACATTTTCACTGATCAGTTTTCCACAAACCACTATTTGTTAGAACTACAATATGCAAAGCATTCCAGGATTAAAATATACATAAGATTTATCATAAACACACAGTTTCTCAGGATCTGGGCCTTGGAACAAATGTACATAGTGCATTTAAAAAATAATTCCTTAAGAAAATTGATTTTTAATTTTGAAAATTTCCAAGCAACTACCAACAAGGACAAAAAGATAGTCCCTCATTCTGCAAACAGGTTGAATGCAGAACAAAAATTGTTTACTTCAAATTATACCAGTTGTTTAGTGTTAAATTTCCTACTTGCAGTACTTCCTAGGTCAACACATTAGTTTCACTAGAAAGAACAAAAAGGAACAGTAATGATAAACACTGCAAAGCACTCACGGATGCACTGTTGTGACTGGTAAATGGTACGGCTTGCGGCAGCTCAGAACTGCTGATAGCTTCTCTTTAGTTTAATAAGAAGGAACGTGCCTTTGATTCAACCAGCTTAACTCAGTATCAATTTTTATAAATAGAATTCACCTGAAAGAGGTAGTAGGCGGCATCTGTGCACACAGAGAGAGTATTTGAGCATGAAGGACAGGTTTAAGACATTAACCCTAATCCTCTTGTATCTAGGAGATCATGCAAAGTCTTTATTAGTTTTTTTTAGACTTGGAAATAAATCAATTGATGCTGTTGCTATGATTCAGCCATCAGCTTGACTGGCTGCATTCACTTTTGTCTGTATAGTCTGTTATTAAAGGTAGGGAATGAAAATAAGCACTCTAGTGCTTATTTCAAGCATACTTAGCAGCAGCAATCTCCTATTTTATACTAAGAGCAAACACTGTTTAATACATCCTTTTATAGCTAAATAAAAATTAGTAAGAGGATCAATAAGTGGTACCAGCTTCCAAGAATATAATTCTTTATGAAAAATTTTTTTAATAGCATTTCTAGTATCTAGTCAGGAAAACACTGTCAACTCTTTTAATAGAGGTTTACAAATCACTGCTTTGTTAGGAAAGAATGTCTGTGTTGTATCCTGTGTTAATATGCTTCAATTGTAAATAACTGCCAGCAGCATCTCCTACAATGAACTCCAGGCCTCCCAGTGCCATGATGATACACAGAAATTAAGTGTAGGCAACCACACTTAATTTCCACCTCCAGGACCACATGAACTTGGACACTGCTGGATGTTTTCCTGCATGCCACAAGGATATGCATGGATATTCACACACATTCACAGTGCAGACACAGCAACAGAGCACCTGCTCTTTGCCACATGAGACAGCAGGGATGTGCAGATAACTAACTTTCGAGAACAGAATACACTAACAAATTAAGTAGGCATACACCTTACCTTTCTCTTTTCAGAGACCTGAAGACACAGGCAGATAATTTTGCTTATCTAGGTGTGCCACAAATATACCTTTCTGCTGCTGCAGAAGCTGTGCAGGGAAGTGAGGAGGGGTCTTACACACACTGCCCATACATCAGCTACTCAGCATTCCAGCGAGAGTGTCAGGAAAGGCCTTGCCCAGGCTGCTGATGCACACGTGATGGAGCAGGGGTTTGGGGAGGCACAGGCTGGGCAGCTCCCACTCTGCCGGCAGCAGCAGGGACTGGGAAGGTGAACGCTCATCAGTGGTGACAAAACCAAGTGTATTCCCACATGGTCACAGCAGGATTTCAGATGGACCAGGGAAGTGACACAAAGCAGAGGTCTAAGGTTAGGCAGAATGTTGAGGATCCCTTTTTGGAGTATAGATGCTCAAGCTCCATCTAAATCTAATATTAAATTCAGCTCCAAGGTAACATGAAGCTGAAGTTACACAGGGAGCTTGCACCTGAGCAGCTGTTGAACCCAGTCCTACACCAGCACAGTAATCAATAATCCACTTCCACCTTAACCATACCTAAATCTCTGAAAACTGCAGCTCTAGCATGTTTGATCCAGAATGGACTCAAGGGTAAGAGCACTGGAAAAGGGATGAGGCTATAGAAGGTGACCTGAATAAGTATGGGCAGTCACACAACTGGAACAAATAAAATGATTCCGCTTCTTGGGGAGTCACTTGATTTTATAATTAACTTAGTTTGAGTGAGTTTATTTCTTGCAGGCTATGTCGTACTAATGAACCACCCAGCCCCTGAGGAACACCTACCTGTGCAGAACTTGATAGATACGCTTTCATGCAATTTTAATTCTTATTTGGTTAACCATTAGACTTCCTCAACTGCACCTAAAGAAAGCCAAGGTTCTTTATGCTCTATCTCCATAAGAAGAGTACCCAGGATGTACAGTGAGCTGAAGACAGAGGCCTGGTTTTTTCAGTTAATTAACATGAGATAGTCCTCCTTTCTGCAAGTGACAGCATAAGTCAGTGTGCAAATATACAACATGATGGATTTAGGCATCCTGCTGGTCTCTTCTCAGCTTTCTCCCCACTGACTCGTTCACCATCCTGTGGGCTGTGACAGTACATCCCGGCAGAGCTGGGAATTGCATAGCTGAACTGACATGCATTTAAAAATAAGACTTAAAAAAATAAACATTCATTTAAAAAGCCCCAGTTTGTTATTTTTAACTTTGTGTTATCATTGATCCAGTTAATGCAGTGTCCCTATAAAGAATTTTATCATCACAAATAAAGAGACAGTGACTTTACACAGGGAAAGAAAAGCAGAGGGGAATGCTGGGGACTGAGATTTCTTAGATGAGCTTTACCACCAGAGTCAACATTGTGCCTAACTAAACCCACAGTGTCTGGATTTGTACTTTACCTATTCTGACAGGACTGCGATCAGAAACTTCACAGAAACACAGAGCAGCTGAAGTTGGAAGGGACCTCTTGATGCTACCTTGTCCAACCCCTTAGCTCAAGCAGGGTTGCCACAAGCAAGATACTCAGTACCATGTTCAGATGGGGTTTTAATATCTCCATGGGTGGAAATACCACAGCCGCCCTGGCCAACTTTGTTCCAGTGCTGCCATCGTGCACAAGCAATCATATTGCTGCTTCATCCCTCTGTCTCAAGCGAAAATCTTCAGCCCATGCAAACCAGCAGCAATGGCAATGTCTTCAGCAACTGCAATGGGATGTGACCTACTGGAAGTCTGTCCACTACTTTGTTTTCTTACAAGTGTTTGATACTGAAAATTTAGCCCTAGTTCGGTTGCTGGCTCATACTGCCCATCTAGGATCACACTAGCTCACAGGTCACCAAGGAGTCTTAAATTTTTTTACAAAATGTAGTGCCTTTGAACTTCTTATTGAAATTTAGACCTAACTTGCATGATTCTGTTTCCTTAAAACAGTAGATTTTTTTTGGTGGAGGTATCTCATTGGGCAATGCTGGATGTATAATCACAATGGTACTAACTCCAAACCCTAAGAACAAAGAGGTTTTTTTTTACTAAAATATGACTAAAACACCTCAATGACCAACAGTTTATTAGGAATCTCTGTTTGAGCAACTCTCCTTTCAAAACCTGTTACTTGTTGCTTTATTTCATATCTTTGCAAGCATCTTCAAGATTATCATGTGGCAGCATTTTCCATTTTGCCGTTTATGTCTAGCAGATTTTTTTTCCCATCGGTTACAATATGAAGTTCATGGGTCTCATTTGCCAGGGTATTTTTTGTATAAGGAGATGGCAGCCAACAGCGGGAGTGAAGGTCATGTCTGATGCCCTCACAACAGAAGGATGGTGCTTGTCTTGCGTTATTTTGAGGAGATCATCCCTGTAGTTCCTTGAGAAATGGACTGGACACAGTAGACCAGCAAAACACCAGGTTATCTTTTCTTTTGCTGGGGTCCTATTTTTTAAAAGCAAATTTTTTCCTAAGCTGCCCTGATTAGATAGTACTAATAACATTAAGCTAAATTGGTTCCTTGGGAGATGTCCCAATTAAATGGCTATCCTAATTAAGCACATCCTGATTAAGCAAAAGATCCTATAATTATAATAATAGCATGTAATAAAAACTGGCCCATAGTTCTATTCAGACAGAAAGCATTTTGCAAGCCTTATTTACAGGAACCACTTCATCCAGTATTGAAACACAACCAGCTCTTGGGTGAAATACAACATCTGTTTAACAATGTGCAGTAGAACTAAACAGGCTTTCAGAGCAAGAAAATGAAAAATTCTGCCCCATACTGACAATGCAGACAATGTTATGATAAAGTAGAAGGTACTTAGCATGTAATTTTGATGAAGTAGTTTGACTGATCTTAGCAGAATTGCTGCGGTATTTACAATTTCTTCCTATTATCACAAGTTCGCCAAAGAGGGTATTTTATAGAAGCTTCTAACAAATATTTAAGCTCCATACTAAATGGAGGAAACATACCCCACAATGAACGTTTGCCTTCTAAGTTCTGGAAAAAAAAAATCTCATTCCTATATTGACACAATGGAATTTTTATCAACTAAAAATACCGAGGAGAGTCCAGAACAAGAAGCCAAATAGAGTCTGGTAGTGGGATCATTTTTCTCCAACAGGCTGTAAAGTTGAGCTCCTGAGCTCCTGACCCTCTGCAGTTATTGCAAATGTATGACATGTTTTTTGAGCACTACTGTGCCAGAGGGAATTCCGATTGTGTGTTTTGGATGCTGCTCATGCTCCAGCTTGCCTAATTGTATTCATCTGGCTTAGTTCCTCTCTTGATCACAGTGGAGTAGGACAACCTCATTTTTTTTTAGTTTGTCCTACACAGCACTGTAGAGAAGTTGAGTAACTCTCAGTAAGTAATAAGAGTTGGATAAATAAATAGAAACAAATATATTTACTTAATAAAATTAACCTTTTTTTGGCCTCCTAGTGACAAAAGAGCAGAAACAAGGAGTTAACATGAAACTCATAACCCTAAGTGTCAGCTGACAGTAACTGAATGAATATAAATATAAGCAGTCATCAGCATAAGGTAAATTATCACCGAACAGAAAAACTGAAGTCCACCACAAACCATTATTTCAGAGAGTATATATAACAACTCCCTACATCTTTCCCTTATTGTCCTGCCACTGTTGTGTCTAAACATTTGCGGGCTACAGAGATATTATGATATTAATTATTCAATATTAGTTCAATATTGTGTGGACGTAGAGTTTTTAAGCTATACACCAGAATGTTGAGGAGCAGAATCTGGTCCTTGCATAAACTCAGGAGTATGTATAATACAAGTGCACAAGCTGCACTGAGGTACTGCTCTCCACAATATCAAGAGAGATGCCCTTCTATGATACTTCTGAGGTACCATTTTAAAATAGAATAGTGCCCTTTGAAGAAAACAAGGGTTGCTGGTGCTGCTCGAGGATGAGGACAATGTTGTCCTCTCAGCATTACAGAGAGCTCCCAACACAAGGCAGCTCTGAGAAGTGCAAATGCAACCTGAGGATGTGTTGTAGAGCAACGTAATTGCAATTAGCGCCAAGAGTGATTCTATACAAGGTTGTAACGCAGAACACAGAGACCCACATTGGGGAAATATCTACAGAAACCAAAACAGGCTGCAAAGTAAGATTACTAGGATCAGAGAAACAGCCAATCTGTATATCAAAAATGATTAAAAGAGCTTCACTCGTCAGGATGCAATTGACATTTGTACCTGCATCAAGCAAATTAAATTAGAAAGAAAAAGCAATCGAGGTAAGAGGGCAGTGTTAAGACGAAAACAAACTAAGGCTGGACTTGAAACTGAAAGGCTTTCATTGAGGTACCTTCTAACCATGTTAACCTTTCAGAATAAAAGCATGGTTAGCCAGTAAACAAACTTACCTGGTACTGTAGCAGATGATAGACATAGACCAGGCCTTAAAGTCCTGTGCTCTGCTGCCAGGTAGTTGTGATATCAGACTGACTGCTGCAATCTCAATTCCAGCCTTGCTTGAAGTCCTTCCCTTATCCCAGCCTCCAAGTCACTAACTCTCCGTGCCTCAATATGTCCTTCTATGATGCACAGAGAAAAAATTAACAATTTTGCAGAAGCTACTTGAGGGCGAGCTCCCCCAAGACACTCCATGTTCCACTGAGGTAAAGGCAGAACATTTTTCTTTTTGAATAGAAATATACCTTGATGCTTCTAGATCACAAGATGAATAATTCTATAGGTAACAAGTGTCTCAGTATAGGATAATAAAAAACCCCCAAAATAACGCAAACAAAAACCCCCCTCCAACTAAACAAACCTAAATCAAAAAAACGTCAACAACACATCAAAGAACTTTTAGTTAGATCTCCAACAATAACAACACCATGGGGAAATGTACTTCAGTAGCAAAGGCTAAACTAGTTTCTATATAGCAGCTATACCTGCTTCTTTTCAGACTCACCTTCCCCAACAACTAACCTGACAGCCTCATGTCCAGTTCCTTCAACAGCAAAAAACCAAGGACAAATTTTCTGGGACCCTCCCTACCATCCCTAAATCAG
>WEIT01002610.1:59280-114539 GCA_013389985.1 Dryoscopus gambensis | reverse complement strand
GCACTGAATCTGTGCAGACAAATCATCTACAAGAATTGGAGCCCAGACAAGCTGTGATGTTAATAAATCTTTTTAAAGTGAGCTATTTCTGGGGTGAGGTTTCTATTTCCTTCCCACACAACATCAAGGTCTCACTGATAGCTGCATGATAAAATTATCAAGAAACAGAAGTGTGTTTCTTCAACTGGTTTATTCCAGAAGTAAATGGGTAATATTTTAAGAACTACATTGCAAGTTCAGTCTTGACCCCTGGGATTATTTAGCCTTCAGCCTGGATGGACTAACTTCACCCTGTCTTCAAGACAGAAATGTTACACTTGGTAAGATGTTGGTCTCAGCACAAATTTTTAAGACTTCACAATATTATGTCTCCACTGATCATCAGGTAAGGGAAGTGTCATAACAAGTGCTATAACAACGATTAGTCCTTCATTAAGCTGACTCACAAACAAGTATTTTTAAAAATAATTTCGGCTTCTCATTAAAAGGCCGTTGGCTCTTGCAAAGTAGGACCTGTGCTGGTGTCAAATTCCAAATCCTTGGCTTGCAACTGACAAAATCTGCAGTCTATATGCAGACATACAACCATGTAACAGGTGAGTGGAAGGGAGAGCTTGCAGATCTTTGTTACATTGCTACCTCAGCAGGTAGCTTTACGTGTCAGGTCCTTACAGGTCACCTTTGCACAGGAGGAAAAAGGTAAGCACAGCTCACTTTATTTATACACTATTTGCAAATCCCTGAAAAGCATTGGTTACAAATACAGATGATTTAGAGGTATGTGAGACAGTCCAAACATCAGAACTCACTTCCCAGGGAGCAACAAGCTTCAAGAGCTGGTTCCAAGTAGACTGAAAGGCAAATTGTCCATCCAATGGGGTGGCAGGTTCCTTTAGAGCTCAAACCTCATTGCTTGTTTCAGGGAGCATCAAAAACCAAAGCAAGCTGTACCACATAGTGAATCTTGTTCTGCATATTTTATAAAAATTATTTACCTTCCAGCAGAGCAGATTTGGTGCCTGTCACAATCCCCAGCTCTAGGAAGGGAGAATTTCAATTTACACAGAATACAGAGAGCAAACGGACAGCTCAAACTTTTACTTTCCTGACATTGGTGCTGTTCTTACTTGGAATGGGTCACAGACACACACCCTTTCTTGGTCCCTTTGACACTCATGTCACCTCAGGACTGAGTCTGATGAAAGTTGTTTAAAGGCTGTAAATATTTACCTGAATCCACAACAAGAGGGAAACTCATTTGGCAGAGTACCAACCCTGGACCCAGAAAGATGCAGTTTTGTTCCTTGCAACATCACAGTTTTACCGTGTGACAACAGGCACAGTCAAGCCCTGCTGTAGGGGTGTCCAATAGTGTCCATATTCATTCAGTTCTATACTCAAAACCAGAGGTGAAATGTAGCAGGATTTTACACACAGAAGGAATTATTCACATACCACACTAAAGGTGGTGTGTAAATACCTCCAAGTAAATACCTTCCAAGCAAGGTATGTTTCTTCTGCATGATTATCATAATGGCCTCAAAAACTCACTGTGCCAGATTTATGCTTCAGCAAGACACAATCATAAATACAAGATGCCTTTCAAGCACTGTGACATTCCCTTCCTGCAGATGGCTGGAAATGTTCTTAGATACAATATTTGCAATTAGCTAGCTGATGAAATTAGTGCTCTGAAATGGTTAGTTTTATAGATGTCCCTGTTACTCCCTCTGTGGCTATTACTGCTTTAACCTCTTTGAGACCTTGGCTGAGAGCACTTTCTTAGGACTGCAATATTGAGAGTGCAGGTCAGAAAACAACCATAGCCCAGCACAAGCAGTGAGAAGAGGTGGAGTCCTCAGGTGGGTGATTTGTCTGGGGCTCTGATGATCTGCATCCTAATTCCTGCTGTTCCACTGCTAACCCTGAACTGGTCACTCCCCAGTGTTTCTGCCCCAGTAAAATGAGGACAGTGCTACTTACTGCCTTCCAGCCCTCTGCCCATGGCAGAGGATGTGCTATGGGAGAGCTCAGAGTCATCACAGGTCCCAGTGGCCAGTTGTGGTACCTCCTTTTTAAGCATGAGTAATCACCATTCCTGACGTGCTGCCCTGCTACTCTCATTTTACCAGCAAGAGTGCTTGGGGCATGTGATAAGAACATTTAGGAAAAATCCCTCCAACTCCTGAACCTCCCAGGAGAACTGTTCAGGTGCACGGCCTGCTGAGGATATCTGCCCCTCGCCTGCTGACTGGAAGCACATCAGTGGTGGGAAGGATCCATCAGTAATACAAGGACTTCATAGGTCACATCCGGGGTTTTGGGGGCTCCCAGACATCCAGGGCACTGTTGCTTCAACCTAGTTTGCCACTGTTCACTGCTTTGTGTCACTGGGATGTGAGAGAGCAAAGTTTCTTCCATAGGAAGCAAGCAGGAAATTGAGAATTTGATTAAGCTTCTACTTTCTTTGCACCAAAACTCATCAATGTCTCAGGCTGGTTTTCACCTTTCACTGACAATAAAGTAATTTGCTCATAACCAACAGCTGCTCATCTGAAAAACGACTGGCATGAATCACAGCGGAGGCATGAATCAAAGAGGACTGGCATGAAAAGCTCATGCTCATTTTTGAACACTGCATTATGCCCTGATTAATTGGCAGTGGCTTATGGCTCTATCAATGGAACACGCTCCCTGGAAGAATGACACATTTCCGAGAAATCCTCACCAGACCCAAGCATGTATTATTGATGAGCCAGGAGAAAAATCATCTGGGTATTTTTACAAACCCAAGCTTTAAATCAGTTTTGTTGAATGGCCTGTCAGTCTTTTTGATTATGTTTCCCTCTGAAATAAATTTCCCCTGAGGCAAAATCTTTAGTTACGGCACAAGCCTGCAGCTTAGGACACCTGTACTCCCTCCTTGGTTCCGTGTCAGATACGTGGTGCCTATAGCACCACGGAGATCGATTTTAACTGTATGCCCCATGATCATAACTACTCTTTAAGTAGTCTCACAAAAAAATGAAAAGCATTCAACTGCCGCCAACTATCCTGGCTGTCCAGTAGTGCTCTCTCATCACTGCAGTATTTGCAGACCTACTTTGGAGAACTTTTCCATCTTCTCCTGTTTCCTGCAGGGGTATTATCTGTGCTTGCGAGGATTCAATTAATGCCATTGATGTGGAATGTTGTTCCATTCATCACTGGCCACAGCATCTAATGAATAGGATAATCTAATTCTCCCCAAATAAATATGACACCAAATTAAAAGAGTTCATAAACAGCCTCCAAAACGAGTGAGTTTGTTTCAATTTATTGCCTTTTAAATTGCACTGGATCCCTCAAGTACCAACCTAGCTATAAACAACCCAGTGACTGAGTTTGAAAGTTTATTATCACTAATGTTTGCCTTTATTTATACTAGATTTGAGTGTTAGTATTAGCTGGAAGAACAGAAAAAGGGAAGTCATCCAAATGCCACAGTTTTTAGCCACAGTTTTTCCTAAACTAGTGAGAGAGCTTTAAGGAACAATGTATTCTAGACAACTATTTTTTCTGTGTTTACTGTCACTGAAGCATTTAACAAAGTAGTTATGACCTATCATTAGAACCATGCAAAGAGTTCACTAGGAAACCAGAAAAAAGTTGCAATGCCTAGTGGGTACTTGGCTGGTTTAGAAAGACACTCCTCACCCTATCTTCCACCAAAACCCAAAGCCACAGTTCTTCTAAGTTTTTGTCTGATACAATTTTATTTTGGGGCCAGCTATTAGAAAAATTATTTCATGTGTAAAGGCAGATGATCTTGCCAAGCTCTTCCCTGAAGGTAGCCTGGTTTTCGGTATCCTGCCTTCTCTGACCAGTCTTTCCAGAACGCCTGGCAGGAAAGGAGACAATCAGCATGGTTGTGGATTTCTTACAGGATGATCTAGATGCAGGACAGAGAATCTATGGACTTAGCGTGGTGCTTAAAACGTACATCATATTGACTCACCTGTTTAACTGTGGACAATACCTGGTGCTTCAGAAGAAGCCCATCTTGTGCTTTACTGCCTGAAAATCCTATTTATTTAACAGCTTCTATAATGGATTCTAAACACTTTCCTGGAATAAATCAATTTAGCCTCATTACAGACAGTCCCATGAAGTAAAGATTTATCTCTGCGTGGCTTTTACAGTTAGCACATTACTCAGGGCAACACAGCTGTGGCTCAGAAATCCAGAGCTATCATGTCTGCAAAGCAGAAAACTGTCTTGTGCAGGGGGTTTCTTTCAGTCCCAGAAGCAGGACAAGCGGTGAGGAACAAGTGAACTTACCACAGAATCACAGAATGGTTTGGCTTGGAATGGACCTTTAAAGGTCATCCAGTCCAACCCCCCTGCAATGAGCAGGGACATCATCTACCAGATCAGGTTGCTCAGGGCCCCATCCAACCTGAATGTTCCCAGGGATGGGGCATCCAACACCTCTCCGGGCAACCTGTGCCACTGTTTCAGTTCTGGCAAGGCTAGAAATGGACATCAGCTGTACTTTTCCTATTTCTTGTTTGAACTTTTTGGGATTTGTTTAAACTCAGAAATTAGACCCCACAACACTGATCTCTTCTGTTAGAGAAGATTGCTAGTGACAGTTAATGCAATGACTCTCCCCTCCCTTTTGAATAACATCAGCCTTTATTTTGGCTAAAATAACAAGGAACCTTTCAGCTCAGTGGCTAAACCAAGGAACTGAAGGGGGAAGAGGGGTTCTTTGGCTTAAACTAAAATAGAAAATTAGGAGATATTTCAGAAGGTAAAAATTATGTTCTCAGGCAGACCGAATATTAAAATTTCCCCCTCCAAAATGTCATGTTTCAGCTTCAGATTAAGGAAACCTTTTAATAATTGTTTTTCAGCTTGAATCAGTTTTTAAAATACAGTTGCCATTTTAAAATCAATAGATGTAAATGTTGACTTTCATTTTTCCCCCTATTTTTGTGCCTGACATCCATTTATAAGCTCAGTTAAATTTCATTTACGTCCACCAAATGCCTTTTTTTTTCTGTGAATATAGTGCTGCCAATAATATTTTGCCTGGTGCTGTGATTCCATGCTTCCCTAGACTATTGCTACACATGACTCAGTTCCTGTTTGGACTGTAACTCAATTTCAGAGCTCACTGCCATCTATAACTCCAAAGAGCAATTTCAGCTGAAATCCTAAATTGAATTACAGATTCGTATTGCACTGCTTACTATTTATTAACAATATTGTGCCTACAACATATCCTGTTCTTCATTACCACCGAGAGAGCAGTACTGGTTCCTCTCTGTGATCCAGAGCTATTTATTTCCCCAAATGTTAGGTTCCTGCATGTACAGAACCTACAGACATCTGTGTTTCTTTTGTAATAAGTACTTTATCTAGCCAAAAGTGCAGAAAAGGTTTCTCAGGACTATACTTGGATGTATCATATGACTTCTATATCATAGAAAAATATCACCATAAGTATTTTTTTGCAACCGGAAGAATGCAAAGTATTATGGGATAAAATCCCTGTGAACTTTGAACTCCCATACCAGCAACACTCTTAAGTGCTGGGCACACAGCTTTCAGTCAGAAATGCCAGCTCTAAGCCTCCAACAGACCTGAACAGTCTGAGGCAGGATACTGACCCACCATGGCCAACTGAGATTTGTATCAGGAAGGAATGTTGGGGAAACAGAAACACAGCTTGAACAAGTTATACTTTCTTCTAAACAGACAGGAGCCCATGTCCTCAAGATTGGCTGTTTCTGTCTTCTCAGAGGACAGTCAGATACAACCCCCAAACTATTAATTCTTTTCTCCAGCCTAACATAAGGTTTTTAGTGAGCAACACAAATTACTGGTAATTTCTTGGAAATTCAGGGATGAGTTCGTTGGGTTCAAATGTATGACACCAGAAGACTGAACAACAATTACTTACAAGGCCAATAATGTTTGCAGGGATGGGAGAGATGGGGAATTGGAGTGACTTTGTTTACATGTGGTCTGAGGAGAAGAGCTTGCTGCACTGTGTCAAACAAAACATCTCTTGCTGCTGCAGCATCCCAGGCATGAGGATGTTCTGCAGTTATTGACCCCAGCCACTAAAGAAGTGAAGAGTCTTTGGAGTTAGCTCAGGCATTTCGGTTCAAGGTTTGAAGGAAAGCCTGACAGGTCTTTGGCGCAGTCCCATCTTAGCATCTTACAGTTTGCTGCTGTCTTCCCTGCAAAGGAGATTCCACCCATAATCCCTGACAAAGATGCATATTTTATTATCAGATGGCCACTTTGCCAGAAAAACAGGCTGCTTCAAGATAGCCAGGCAATAAGCCATGACACTAGGAGACTCCATTATCCCATCTGGATGTCTGTGGCAGGCAGGATTTAAACACTGTGGCATTTTACATTAACACATCAACACTAGTTTGCCATTAATTCATTAATTTAAGAATAAAATAATCAGCAGTTTCCATTCAGGAGGGCTCCCATGTATTCAGGAAGGCCTGGCAATGAGGGTGCTCTCCCCTCGAGCCTCCCTTCAGCCCACCCCAGAACAGAGTGGAGCCATCCATGATAGCACAACCCACCTTCCCTTCCCCACGGCCACACACTGTGCTGTTCTGTGGTTTGGCAACTCCACCCTCAGCTCTGAAGAGAAGTGATGTCTGGGCAGCCTCAAATATGCCCCAGTGTCAGCTCTGGTGCTTCAGGCCAGGCTCTGGACCTGCTCCACCCCAGCCCCAGCTCAACAGCCTACAGCAGCCAGGGTTGCCTCTGAGTACTGATGAGGAAACCACAGGGAAAACCTAAGACTCAACATCTTTCTCAGATTATTTCCTGCCCTTGAAAAACTTTCCTTAAAAGGAGGAGATGGTAAAGAGATCTCCCACTTTGCCCAACTAAGATATCTGCTATTCTCTTCTTCCACTTCCTGACAGGAACAATGTTCTTTTAACCTCAGCTTGAACATACTTTACCTAAAAATTACTCCAAACTGTTGCAAAATAGAAATAGAAATGAAGCCAAACCAATCCAATCTTTTCTTCCCTCCAGAAGTCACATGGATGACTCATGTCTCAAGAAGCAGAGCCTTTGCTTGCCTGTGGCTGGCCTTCTGGACTTCAGGTCACATCTGCACTGGGTTTCTGGGAGAATTAAGCAAGACTATGCAAGGTCATCTTTCTCTGGAATAGAAACTCTCAGGGGTTAAACATGAAGTACATGCATTAGCATCCTATCTGCAACAGATTTGGTTAGTTTTCCAGGTGTCAGGAACAGAGCTAATAGTTGGAGACAGCTGTTCCTATGTAGGCCTGGGTGTGAGTTGAACAGAGAGCTGCAGTACCTACACCCCACGAGGCTGATGGACAGCACAGCTCGCTCTGTGTGTGCTGCATCTGAGGACACAGGGCAGCCCCTCAGGGAAGACAGCAAGGTGGCATTAGTGTTGTCCCTGCAGACAGGTCTTTCTGCAGCACAGCAAGAGGGAAAAGGCTGGAACATAGGCAGCAGAAGGCCTGCACCAGTCCTGGGCATTTTTTACATTGCCCCTGTTACCTTTTCCTTGCCAAGCTTTTATCTTGATTTTTGAGCAATAAAATCATGTTAATAAAACTGTGAATGAATAGAAAGGCCATAAGTCAATATTTACACTTAGAAAAGACTGGTTAGAACAGCTTAGGAATTGATCCTGATTTATTAAAGCACCTGTTCACCCAGGGAACATTTTAGCAGCAATCAATATGTAATTAAATCTTCATTGATGTTTTACAATTGTTTTGTTTCCCAGCAATTACAGTGATAGAATCAGCTTCCCCTGGTTGTTCCTCCTTTCCAGCTTTACTACTGATCTCCTCTGAGCATTCTGGCAACTCACTTTACATCTCCCATGCTGTTATTAATAAACTGGGATCACAATCACAGTGAAACAGCTCTAATCCAGACCCACTGGGCTAAGCACAGGCCAACAAGAAAAGCCAGCCTCTGACCTGAGTAACCTGATAACAATAGCAACAACAGGAGCTCTGGGGTGAAACAAGCACAAAGGTTTTAGTGAAAACATCAAACAGTGAACTAAAATATGCTTGAAGAGCTGAGCTTTCATTAGGCTTTTCTAGTCAGATTTAGGTCCCTCAAAGCTGGGATTGCTGTTCACATGCTGCCTCTCCAGCTTCAGGAAACAGAGGTGTTGTGGGTGCAGCAGTGTAAATCACTCCTGTTCCCTGCTCAGGATCACACAAATTCCCATCTGACCTTTCCAAAATAATACCCCAAACACACCAGAACGGGTCATACTTTCACTAAAACCTCCTCACACGACTCTGGCCGGAGGAGTGCCTTGCTGCAGAGCCCGCAGGCCATGCCGAGGGCTGTGGGCTGCGAGCCCCTGAGCTGGCTCCCCAAGGGGACAGGGAACGCACCCCTCCGTGTCGGGCTTTGAGCGGCTGGGAGAGAGAGCAAATCCCGCCGCACTGCTGCCGCTCCTCTGGGCTCCCGCGGAGGCCGTGCCCGGGATGCCTGGCGTGCGAGGGATGCCCCGGGATACCCGGGATGCCCGAGATGCGCGGGTTGCCCCGGGATGCGCCGGGATGCCCGGGATGCCCCGGGGGCGCGGTGCGGCCGCCGGGCTGCGCGCAGGCGGTCCCCCAGCAGAGGGGGGTGTAAGCTCGGCTTTCTCCGCGGCCGCAGCCCGCGCACGGCACTCGCAGGCCCGAACCGACTCAGAAAAAACCCCAAACCGAAACGAAACAGGGAAGCCTGATCATCGGTGTCAATTAGAACAAGTGGTTGTGAAAAATCAAGTGATTGTGAAAAATCAAGTGATTTTGAAAAAACAACCCCTTTGACCAGCNCACTGGGCTAAGCACAGGCCAACAAGAAAAGCCAGCCTCTGACCTGAGTAACCTGATAACAATAGCAACAACAGGAGCTCTGGGGTGAAACAAGCACAAAGGTTTTAGTGAAAACATCAAACAGTGAACTAAAATATGCTTGAAGAGCTGAGCTTTCATTAGGCTTTTCTAGTCAGATTTAGGTCCCTCAAAGCTGGGATTGCTGTTCACATGCTGCCTCTCCAGCTTCAGGAAACAGAGGTGTTGTGGGTGCAGCAGTGTAAATCACTCCTGTTCCCTGCTCAGGATCACACAAATTCCCATCTGACCTTTCCAAAATAATACCCCAAACACACCAGAACGGGTCATACTTTCACTAAAACCTCCTCACACGACTCTGGCCGGAGGAGTGCCTTGCTGCAGAGCCCGCAGGCCATGCCGAGGGCTGTGGGCTGCGAGCCCCTGAGCTGGCTCCCCAAGGGGACAGGGAACGCACCCCTCCGTGTCGGGCTTTGAGCGGCTGGGAGAGAGAGCAAATCCCGCCGCACTGCTGCCGCTCCTCTGGGCTCCCGCGGAGGCCGTGCCCGGGATGCCTGGCGTGCGAGGGATGCCCCGGGATACCCGGGATGCCCGAGATGCGCGGGTTGCCCCGGGATGCGCCGGGATGCCCGGGATGCCCCGGGGGCGCGGTGCGGCCGCCGGGCTGCGCGCAGGCGGTCCCCCAGCAGAGGGGGGTGTAAGCTCGGCTTTCTCCGCGGCCGCAGCCCGCGCACGGCACTCGCAGGCCCGAACCGACTCAGAAAAAACCCCAAACCGAAACGAAACAGGGAAGCCTGATCATCGGTGTCAATTAGAACAAGTGGTTGTGAAAAATCAAGTGATTGTGAAAAATCAAGTGATTTTGAAAAAACAACCCCTTTGACCAGCATAAGGGACGTGCGAGTCCCTGTCCTTTGGTGGCTGTAGCTGGCCCACATCCCTCATAAACTGAGTAGAAACCCCCACCTTGATGCTCAGCCTAGAGACCGGGTGAGAAACTGGGATATCACTGAAAAGACAAGCGCTTAAAGGGGCAGAGACTGAAACCTCTTCTTCGTGTGCACTTGAGGTGTGTAGATACCCCGACCCCAGGTCCCTTGTCTGTGTCCTGGACTCAGCAAGACCTTTGACCTTGCCACTCTCATGGCACTGATTCCTGCTAATCTCAGCAGTGCAAGGAAGGGAGCACCCCTCAGCCAAAATCTTCCCCCTCTTGATCAGTAAAGCTCCTTTACTAAACACATTTACTGAAAGGCTTTTGGTGACTACACATTTAAAGGAGTTGCTTTAAGTGTGGAGAACCAGCGGTCAATGCAGACCCTAACTTCTCAAACTTCTCAGACTCTTCTCTCTGTATTAATGTCCACATTTGGGGCTTCACTCAGCATGTGGTAGGTGAGGTCACGGGGGTTGGAGGCAATTTTAGAGGGTGTCCACTGACTGCTGAGAAGTTACTGTGACACTAGGAGCAGAAACAGGTCTGCTTCCAAGGGTAGGACATCCTATGTTCACCAAAACCAAATCATTCATGCCAGTTTTGATTCCCCCATGGTCTGACATTGATGTGAGAACCTGAACTTGCTAGTCTTCCCCAACAGACAAACAAGAAGGAAATTAGGCACACAGCCTTCAACTTTCACATGCTTACAGCCAGCTTGGCTCTGCTATTCACTGCTCCTTGGGGAGCCCCCACTGAAGTTATGTGGATAAGGCTGCTAAACTACTGCCCCTGGCACTAAATTCTCAGTTCTGACCCATGCCCTAAAGCCTCATTAATATGTGGGACTCCTTCCAGACCCACCCGACTAGCATCAAATGGCCCGCACTCTACCAGCTTGTCCTAGTGAAATTAGCATGGCTTCAGGGCAGCCCAAGCTTTGTAGGGTTGTTCAGACTTGTGACACAGCTATAGAGGGTTTAAAAGAATCTTTAATTCCATGCCAAAGTGCCATCCTTCACAATGGGTTAAAACAGAAGAAAACTTCAAAAAACAAAATGGAAGTAACAAATTAACATTCCTGCTTGTAACTGAAAAACTGGGAAGTGGATAGCATTCAGTGTGTAATGAGCATCCATGTCCTTCAGAGAGCTTTGGAGATCGCAACCATTAATTTGATCTTCTTTCCACCCCCCACCCCGTACTTAGATCAATGGAAAGATTTTCTACAAGTACATTTTCAGACCCTTGTTCACTGTTAATTTTCTCTCTGTATCTCTTTCAACCTCTTCCTCCTAGAGGCTGTCAGTCACTGCCACAGAGGTTCATCAAGGCTGTCTTGTAATCGCCACTGGTATCATCCTGACAGGAGAAAATATTAAAAAATAGGTGAGTAGGGAAGTTCCTCTGCATGCTCCAAGTGCTGACGTTGTCAGTCTGTGGAATATGCCCACACAGGAAAAGGACTTTGGAAAGAGCAAGCCAGACTCCAGCACAGTTCCTGCCAGCTGACACACCATCAAAAGAGAATGGAGAAATGAGGCTTGCAGCTACCACCTGAAATAACATTTAGCAAGTCCAATTTTTTCCTTAGGAATGCAGGTGAGCAATTGATCAGGGGTCCTCCCCACAGAGCAGCACAGACCAAATCAGCACAAATGACAGCAAGCAAACCTGTTGTGTTCAGTTTTTTTGTCCCTGGGTATTTTTGTAGCATCTCTTCCCTCCAGGAAGGGAAGGCACTATAGTTAGCCCTGACATACGACATTTTTTAAAAAGCCACAAATGTGGTCATTTTGGTCTAGAAGCACAAAACAAAATATTCACTAGGTTAAAAAAAATTTGCTCCCTTTGAATGTTTTGTGATGACAGGTGTAAAGCTAGTTCCACTTCTCAGACGGAATGAATATTCTGTACAGACTCTTGAAGATTGATCATTAATCAACATGACAGACACTGACAGTGTCAATTAGAATAAAGGCCCCTCATTACAGAACCAGACTTCCCATGGGGACTGCTAAGGACAGGGCTTCTGTGCCATTTGCACAGGGGGAGAGGAATGTCCCAGAGTCCTTGGGACAAACAGTGAAAAACAGCATTTCAGCACTAACAGGGGAGGCACATTCACTCAGAGCTGAGACTCAGATGCTACAATAAGCCTTGACAAGGTTCAGAAACTGAACCCATCTCATCACAGTATAGACCAGGCTTTCATCTAGGATAAGGCAGCTGAAAAACCCCAAACAACAACAAAAGAAAAAAAATGAAAGGAAAAGGAAAAGGAAAAGGAAAAGGAAAAGGAAAAGGAAAAGGAAAAGGAAAAGGAAAAGGAAAAGGAAAAGGAAAAGGAAAAGGAAAAGGAAAAGGAGAGACAAACAAAATATCCCAGCACTATTTTGACTTACATGGATGGTACTGGCTTGAGGTAGTTAAGGAGAGCAGAGAGAGAGGAGAAAATGGCAGAGCAGTGTGGGATAGGTATAACAGGAATGATTCATTTAATTTAGATTCATCTAGGAGATCATGCAGTGCATGGATACAGAGCCTGGTCCATGAAAATCTGGGTGCAGTGTCTCCTTGGGTTTGCTTTGTCCAAGTCACAGACAGAGCAGACAGTCTGACTCACCTTTCAGACATATGTGTCTCTCAAGGACATGACTGTTAACAGGCCTAGTGAAGGAGAGCCATGATCATGGCAGAAATGGCATTGTTACTGCAAACAACCATGGAAGCATCCCACAGTGCTGGAAAGATTAGGAATACATGCAGTGGCTAAGAATCATCATATCCAGATTCTGCTTACCGAAATCATACTGGAGAGAGACTTTCCTGCCATACGCTTGAATTCAGGCTTTATAAGATTTAGGTCAACTTCACTTCGAGAAACAATCACCCTTATCAGAGTCCCATCATCGGTGCCAGCCCCCTGGAATAACAGATATTTCAGTCTGTGATGTCAGTGGGTGTTCAAGGGATAAGCTGTGCAAACTAGTCCAGGACAGGAGGAGTCAGCTTTCAAACACCAATTGGCACACGTTCTGTGGAATTTCTGCATCTCTTTCTGGAAGGCCAACCCTCACACCCCTCTCAGGGGCCACTGTCAACACCGCAAGCCCACCACGGAAGTGTGCACAAGTTTTGCACATGTCAAATACAAAAGCAAACATGCTACAAAGGTGGGAGTTGTCAATTAATACAGATTGTCCTTCTGCAGCATCACCCAGGCAGTGTTTGGCTTTAACCAGTATTGTTTAATCACTCTCAGGAAATTAAGATCACACTGATAACAAAACAGTTATCTCAGCTTTCCAAAAGGTTTGGGGAGTGGACATCTTTTACATACCAGTTAAACATTACAGGGGCACAATCTGCAAATACCTTATATGTCCCCATTTGAAACTCTCATTTTATACTGCCATTGAGAGAATTGCTTTCTGAAAGAAAATATTGTGTTCCAGTCTATCAACACGGAAGGCAAGACTTTACCATAATCAACCTCCTAGAAAAGCCTCTTCCAGAAGTTTTGTCTGTGTTCCAGAAAGTGGGGCTGGGCTCCTTGCACACTCTTAAGCCAGAAAAGCCAGACTCCCTTGGTATCTTGAGCTTAAAGGGTACTTTTCTATCCAAGGTGTTTGAAAGGATTCTGCTATTACTTGCAACAATTGCACTAAACCTGCTGAATTTCACCAAAACCTTGGCTCTTCTAGTTTGAATTGGTGGAAGCCAGGTTACAAGTTAAGTCAGTATGAAAACAAGTGTGTTGCAATGAAGAGTCTTACCTTTAAAGCATGGTACAGCCTCTCTGCAAAGTAGCTATGGATGTTCCTGGTGCATTTCACTAGGCATACAAAAGAGCTCAGTAAGAATCAACGGTAATTCCAGTCCAGGCCAGCAGGTGACTGAGATCCTACATGTTTCCAATTAATTGAGTGTGTTCCTGGAATCTGAGTTTATCTTACCCAAGAGGTACCCCTTACTTCCTGCCTGATACCTTTATAAAGTAGATCCATCTAATATTAGTCAACTACTGCAGGAGAAAAGGCAGCAGACTCTGACAAAGCAAAGGGAAAGGTCACCACTTACCAATAGCCAGCATGGCATCCTCAAGTGAACCACGAGTTTCACTCTTGATAGAGTCTTCTATGCTCTTACCAGCCAGTTTCTGATATTCTTCAAACACTATTTGAAACACAAAGAACTTTAATTTTTTACCAGGTAACCTCTGAGGCATTTTGTGCCCAATATTTACGGGCATTACTTGTGTGGCAATATGAACACTCAGATCCTGCAAAAGCAATGGCCACGTTTGTACCAGCTTCAGGAGGCTTTAGTCAACATCAGAAATATAAGCTATAAAGATGAATGTTAAAGCTTACAAAAAGCGAAACCATTCATGGTTCTTAATTCCCTGACTTCATGTGAAAATGCCGTTTCAGTCACCTCAAGTTTATGTGGAAATCTGGCCCTTCGTCACTGTCTTTAACCACAGGAATAAAGCACACCTTTGGTCTTGTGCTTGTTGATGTCATTAGCTTCAGAAGCCAAAATAAATCAACTTAAATCTAGGACTATGCATCTTACAGCCTATGGACTTTAAAATGATGACAACACCATTTGGGAAAACTTCAACCTGAATTAAAAAGAAAAAAAAAAAACCTGAGAAAAGAGGAGCAAAACACAAGTGCAGATACTGAGATATTTGAATTCCCACAGTAACAAAAGTTCAGCAATAGGATCATTGCTTGCCTTATACACTTTGGATACTCCAAGGCTCAGAAACACAGATATCTGTTTTTATTACTAGCTTTCTAGGACTAACAAAGAAGGAAAACTCCTATGTAATGCAATGGACATCTTAATAAACTTTGCTCAGCATCCAAGATCATCAAGACTCAAGACACTTTGGGGAAATGGAATACAGAATACAGACAGATACAAACTTCTCAACTCAGACCTACTCTTTCTATTAAAAATTTTTTTAAAAGCTGCAACAATTATGCTCAGGTTTTAAACACAAATAGCTACAGGTGGCTGTAGCACAGAAGAAATTACTTGGTGCCACAGTAGGTCCCACAGACTGGTTACATTATGACAACTAGATGAAATTCAAATCTTAAAGGCAGATACAGACAAAGACTATAGAGACCACCTATTTTTGCTTGTTTTGTTTATTTTTTAAGTGACCTTGGGAAATTGAATTTCAAACACAAGGGGGAGCTGGCTTCCAGGGCATTAGAAACAACCTTAGAGGACCTCAACTTGAAAATGCTCAAGCATACCTATTTATCTCCAGCTAAATATATCAGTTTAGGTCCAGCTGATTCACAGTACTTGATATGTTTTGATTCAGCCAACATAATGAAATCTGTTATGCCTCAAAAGTCTTGAGATGACAAGGTTTGGTCTCTGCTGCACAGACAGTGGGGAGCTGAGGTCTCAGCTGGAACAGGACTAGTGTCTTCCCTCCCAGCAGCCTCTGATGCCCACAAAAGGACCTGGGGCAGAAATGCAGGTTGCACCCTGTGATTCTCCAGCACTGAAACTGGTTTTTCAGTGATTTTTTTTCCCCCCAGAAGAACCCACATCCAAGGACATGTCTGTTCACCACATGCTCCTACTTAATTAGGATGGTATTCACTCACTCACTTGGGTTTATAAAAACAACTGTCCAGTTATCAGCACTGTATAGGGACTCCTGGATAAGCCACTTCCTTTTCAGCAGAACTAAATCTTCATAATCTTTCACAAAATCTGCTGGCAGCTTTTGATTACTGAGTGACCAGGAACAAGAAAACAGGCTCAGGTACTTATTTCTGACCACCCATGTCTCTCATCTACAGCCCTGCCTCTTCTTTTTGGCTAGGGTGATTTCTGATTTCAGAAGCTTGGGAGCGTAGTGTTGGTAGTGTGGGTTCTGCTGCATACCTTTCATTAAGTGTGTGGCACTCCTTTTGCACAAGATGGTGATGAACTGTATCTCATCAGTGCCCCGTATCTTCTCACCAGCAGCATAGAGAGTCTGGAATGTAACACACAGTTATTAGCGAGATGTTCTGTGTGTGCAGCTGCTAAAGGAACAGAGTTTGGCTGAAGGCATGGCTGGGGTAAAGGTGTTCAGAATAACCTAAACCACTGTGTGAATCAGAATCTCCTAGAATGGTTGGTTATGAAAACCTTTCTGTCTTCTAGACAAATTGGAGCAGCTGCTATCTCCATCCTTTCTACCTCTCCTGCAGCAGCTGGAGCAGCCAACAATATACTTGAGGTTTCTTCCCCTATCTCTCCTCTTCCACACCACCGTACCCATACACTTTCACATATCAAAAGCAGCTGCACCAAAGCCCAGGCCTCATCACTCCTCTTTGGAATGACAGACCTCAGCAGTGCAGGCAAACTTGAAGAATCACAAGTTACTTACTTAAAGATCACCCCACCCCAAATTATTGTGACTACAACCCTCTGCTGACCAGGACTGTGCTGCTCAGTGAAGCACTCTGAAGTTCAAGAATGTGGGAATGCAGGGATATCATTGATCGCAGGTATTTGAGAGTACCTCTGCATCCTGGAGAGCCAGGGCTGTGTCCACATAGAGAGTGGCATTGTCCCTCTCACCCTATGAGCAGAAAAAGACAGGTAACAATTTTGTCTCATGAAGATTCTTCCATAAATGAGGATCAGAGCATTCATTCTGAGCAAAGATCAATTATCCTCTCAGCTATTTCTGCAGAGTACTCAAGCAGTAATATTTCAGACAGCACAAGTGCTAACTCCTTCACTGAAAGGCGCTAAAATCAGTAATATGAAGCAGAGTCAAAAATTGCTCAGTTATTCCACTACCAGGCAGGAAAATTCCGAAAATGTGGTAGGTAAATGCATCCAAATGCACTCAGCATTGAGGGCACAGACCCTGGGAAAGTGGTGAATCATAGCGGAGGGGCAGTGCTTTCTAAGACCCTTGTGGCCTACAGAGGCTTTATGCATATGTAAAAGTGAGGTGTCTCTCTGCAGCAGAGCTGGCTGTAAGTTCCCAGCTCTCTTACTGCTCTAAGGGAGGGAGGTGTCCCTGCTTCAGTCACATCGAAGCTGAAACAGATCCAGTCCAAGTGACATGGTTGTCCCTGCAATTTATCTGGTGATCATGACTGTACTGGCTCTCTTACTGCATGTCTTCTCCGAAAAGGAAGAGAAAAACATTAAGACCTTTATACCCTCAGTTCTGTTCTCTAGCATTACCTGAAGAAGGCAAACCAGAATCTGTTCTAAGTAGCCACTTGTTTCCGATTTTATGTCTTGTTCCAGATCAGAACCGTATTCTACCCAAGGAAAAGAGAAGGACAAAGGAAGGATTTGTTATTTATTTAGGTGATATAGTCAAGATATTACCAGTAACCCAAGCAGACAAAATGCCTGACACCGGGCAAGAAGGTCATTAGGGAAAAAACCAGGGCTGAGAGCAGCTCACACCCTTTGTGATACTCAGGTCAGCATTTGAATCCAGCTGAGTCACTAGCACCCTTGATGTCCAAGGAATAAGGCCAGAGCTAATTTTAGAGATATAGCTGAAGGGATGAACAAGATAAAATATTTACAAATACATGTTTGATAAATACCTATTTATTTAGTGGGAGAAAAAGCCAAGTGTATAGGTATAGTTTTGTTAATGTTCTGACAATACTCTTTGTAGCCAAACTGAACCAAATTTGTGATTTGCTGACCCTTTGCTGCAGCTGGATGAAGACCTAGAAAGGGATTTTCAATTCTCTCAGCATAGCCATGTTCTGTTTGCCAGCTGAAAGCAGAATTACATTGCTTTAAGAGTTAAATGGCTTTAGAAAGCTATTTTGGTGCTGACAGTGCTAGCTGGTAACACCGATCCTGCTGCGCAATCAGGCCCATCGCTCTGACCACAGAAATCCGAGCCCCAGGCGCTTACCTTCTTTGTACGCCTTGATTATCTCCTTGATCTGCGCTTTTGTCCGAGATGCCAAGATCTCTATGATAACACCCTCCCTCGTTCCCACACCCTATAATAGAAAACACAATGGAGAAATAAAGGTGGAGAAAGGCATCTAGTCACGGAGGGTGATTTATTGCTGGAGAAGTATGGTGAAGGGAGGAGCTGGTTGGCAGCAAAGTGTCAGGCTGTGTGTGCTGAGCTGTAAGAAACCGTAGTGATGAAAGCTGGAGACACAAAATACATTTGGGTTGAACATGGTTTCTTTTAGTGAGGCGCCTAATTTGTAAAGGATGATTTTATGTAACCCTACACTTCTTCAATGCTTTTCTGGAGTCAGATCTTTGACGATAGACAGGATTAGAGGAATGCAGGGAGACCAGCATTCCTCTTTGGACTGGCTAGTCAGTCCATCTTTGTACCATTTTAACAGACCACTCTGCATCTGAAACTTGTAAAAGTACATTACCAATGTCCTTACTGCAGGTAGGATCCTAGCCAACCCCAGCCTGGCCCTTGCACCACCACTCCTTGATTCCTTAAAGGTTTCATGGCTCAGGTGGGGCATCAGGGCAGCAGGTTTGGGTGTGAATTTAGTTTTGGTGTTGCCTTCCCAGGCTCTATGAGTCACATATGTACAGAAACTTTCTTATAGCCATAAATATTTAAGCAGCATTTCCCCCCAGTATATTAATAGTATAATTAAGTATTTCTCAAAGGCTAGTGCTAATAACAAACTTAACCATGTAACAGTCCACTTACTAACAGTTGCACAATTGCAGGAAATTAGCATTGTATTTCTGCTACTACTTAAGTATCAGCAGGCAATTTGCTTACCTTCATGGCATCATACAGCTCCTTGGCATCATACTTGAATGGGGAGTACATGAGAGCTACAATGAGCCTCTCAAAGTTGCCACTCAATTCGGACTTCAGGTTTTCAATCAGATCCTGTTAAATGTGCATCATCACATGGTTACATAAACAGCCTCACAGGATCGTTTTATTGTACCCATGGCCCAACTAATGAAGCTGAATGACAGCGTTGTTGCTAGTTCATTAAAAAGGTCCTGGGACTGAGAAAGGCACCTAACTCCAAAATGGGATTTGTCTAGGTGCTTACACATTCCCTGTTTTCTTAATATTCAGGCTTTCTCAGTAACTAATCCCACAGCAAATATTTCTCCACCCTGCTTAACTCAGTGAGCAGCACCAGGTAGCTGAAGGCCTTGCATTGAGCAAGGGTGTAGCTTCAGAGAGAGCTGATTCCCAAAGCCTGCATATAAACTTGTGCCCAGGACATTTGCAGAATCAAGAATTCAGTCTGCTTGAAGGTACACGTCAAACTTCCCTTTCACTATAATGCAGGTTTTCCTAGAGTATGACTCTCTCTGCTTTAGTGGGATGCAAGCATCTATTTATTCATTGTTCCATACTCGCCGCCCCTGTATTTGCTTCCCTTTCTGAGGGTTTTGCATGGCAGTCTCCTTTCCAGCAAGGGTCACTGGAGACTCCACAGCAGGGCTGGGGTACAGTATGCTGATAAAAAAAAAATCCCAATAAAAGTAAGATTTTATCAAAGAAACAAAGAGACCTAAGAGAAAACATGGTTGTCAGTAACCATGGAATTTCCAAACAAGTGTAATTAAATAAGTCTTTAAATTGAACTTTTTTGACATTTAAAAAGGCTTGAAACAAACTAATATTTTACTCAAAATGTCACTTAGATGGGTATCAATTTTTGTTACAGCTTCAAATCAATAAGAAGCTTCACTTCAAGTTAAAATTGATTTTTAAAAAGTATTTCTGGTCAAAATGCATTTTACAAAACAATTTAAATCTATAGGAAAAAAACATTTGTTTCTGGTCAAAAATTAATTTTACATATTCATCGCAGGCCTTATAAATAGATACTAATTACTTATTTGCAGAAGACTTGCATATAGTTTGCATCATGCTTTCAGGACGAACTGAGCGCCCATTTGCTACATCCTGCATGCAGTAAACCACTGACTGAATATGACTTTGTTTTGGAAGAACCTTTCCAAACTGTGCTTTGAAGGATTTGGCAATCTCTTGACGCTGCATATTGCTCCTCTTGGTTAGGACTTCAATTATAGCTTGCTCATCAGTCCCTGCGGAAAGCAACAATAAATCATAAATACAGTGCACAGAATAACCTGAGACTGGTCCAAAATCCCAACCTGAATATTCAGACAGCCTTGTCTGGTTCATTGCCTTTGTGTAGAAGTTTAAGTATGTACTGAGGAAACTTTAATTTTAATTTTTCACAGTAGAAAAGAAGTGATATCTCTGGATGCAAATTTCCTAAGGAATGGCTTTCAACTTAGTAATTATAAGAAGAACATAGAATTTACATATGTGGTTGGAGTCAACTCACCAAGCCCTTTCATGGCCTTGTACAGAGTCTGAGCATCAGGTGCAGCATTAAAATGTAAAGCACCTGCCACAGACCTGCCCTCTGCTTCACTCTGAAAGAAGAAGAAAAATACACGACTTTTCAACACTGCTTTTCATCAGCTGAAGAAAAAGTATTTGAAAAGTATATTAATGCTATTTATTGCCTACACATGGTGAAGTCACAGAAAACAGGAGAGACTGGCTTCAAGTTTCTCAGCAGAGCAAAAAGAGAGCACAAGTTTCTCTCCAGAACATAAGTCTCCTGTTTCCACCTGCCTGTACCAGCCTTTGCTGCTGGCAGGAACCTGAAGTGCAAAGCATGGCTGACAGTGCTGCAGGCAGTCTGGCAGAAAAAGCACAGACTGTAATAGACTGGACTTTCCTATTCACTCCTTAAATACAGTCCTTCATAGCATGGATGCTATTGTATCATACTGCATTTCTCAGTGGGTTGCTGCAGCATAGTTTTTAGATAGCTTTTTGAATTCCTGAAATAGTCTTGTTCTCACAGACAATTTTTTTCAGCAGCTGCTGCTGCACTTCTGCACAGCTGGTTTCAAGAAGGAAGCATCTCCACTGGAAGGATTTGGGCCAAGAGACTACTTTGAAGGAAGAGGTCCATCAGGAGGAGTGCAGGTGTGATGTTCTTCCCTGTACTAAGAATCAGATACAACTACACAAGAATCCTCCTACTTGCCAACTACACAAGAATCCTCCTAACAAACCCCTAAGGTGCTGACAGTGCCAGTCCCAGGGCAGAAAGACACACTGAGACTTATTCTAGTCACCACAAGGCAGTAGGGCCATCAACGAGAACCCAGGCATAAGAGCTTCAAGTTAACAAAGCTGGTAGTCAAGGAACTGGCTTGAATATATTGTCACATCTATCACAAGCTGGTCCTATCAATAGGGGGAGTATGTGGGTGGGTAGGCATGAAGAATCATCATCACTTTATTGCAATAATAGACACGATTTTCTCCTTCCTAGAAGCAAGGATATTAAGTTGGAAACTACTATATGCTCATAAATTTACCTTTAGAGGAAGGGTTAATATTAAACTAATGGTATCAGTATGACCTGATGAATATTTTAATGGGGACGGCTTCACAGCGAGATAAAAATCAGAGATTACAGACCAGAAGGAAGCATTAGGGTTGTCTCACATGACTTGCATAACACGGACCACCAAGTGCCACCCATCATCCTCCTGCTATGATGCAAATGCCCTCTGCTCTTACTTCCCATGTGAAAGAGAACCAGTGGATACAGCTGGCACATATTTGCAGGCTGGCCCGTTTGCCAGCCATGCTCCAGGAGCAGTGACAAGCAGCCAAGAGTCAATGAGGAGTATTGAGAGAGGCAGCACATTCCACAACCAGCAAGACTTGGAAAAGTTTGCTTTACAGCAAGCGCAGAGACACGCTTGTACCACCACACCTTGCTCCCAGCAGAAAGAGCAGCTGCGAAGCAAATGGTGTCAACAGGAAACTTCGCAAGAGATGCAGCTTTGAATCCAAATGGTCACTGAGCAGCAAGTTTAAGGCTGTGGTGAAGCTTCCACCACAGAAAAAGCAGTGACAGACCAGGTGGCATTGCCACGTCTAACAGTTTGTCATCGGCCTAGAAGAATTTGGCTGAGCTGGCAGGACCATTTCAAGTGCTCCTTTTCTAGCCCTCTGTTAAGACAGCCAGTGCCACCACAGCTTCCCTGGAAAGCAGGTTAGAAATCCATCTGAGTTTGCTCTGAAAAAGAGGATCAGTCCTCTCCAGCTGCATGCAAGGGCTCTGTGAAGAAACCCCCAAACATTCTGGACCCATGCCTGATGACTAAGTGAAAGAAGGAGTACAAAGCTGGGTTTTCATTTGGAGGCAGTGGAAACAAATTAAACAGTGATCTTTTTTGGTACTAATTCCGATAAACAGTTACGGCCCTTCCTGGCTCAAGTAGCATGTTTGTGACTCATTCACTCACCTCATTCTCTGTGCACATAATTGTTGCGGCACAAGTACAATTGCACCAGCTTTTCAGAGAATCCCTGTTCACCTTGGTCTTGTTTCCCAGTTGAATTGATCCCACAACTCCCTAACTGAAACTACTCCAGGCGTTTGTGTGACTCTCATGTAATATAAATAATTGGCATGAAAGCAGCAGAAGCAGTGTACCTTACAGCTGATGCTGTGAAAAGTTTTACTTATAAATGAAAGGAACAAGGAGTAGAAGTTTTACTACCAAAATATTTTCAAACCTAAACAATAGTTTTTTTGAAAAGCTGGAGTCTGGGGACAGGTTGGGTTACTGTTTGGAGTTTTTTTCAGTGGATATTTTCTGAGAAATTTTCACATTTTTTTCATTCCTTTTGCCTTTGAACTGTATTTTTAATGAAGGGTTTAGAAAACCAAACCAATTTTTCTCCATCCTTCTTTGGACACCTCATTTTCTTCTCATGCCTCCACCTCCCACAACACCAATTGGTAAGAGATCACTGGAGTTTAAGGGCTTTCCTCCTACTTTTCTCACTCTAAGTCTAGAAATTATTTCCAGCTTGGGGTAGAGGGGAATAGATCATCCAAAAGGAAAAATATTAAGTGAGAGGTACTCCAAGCTTTGGAAAAACATCTATTTTATTATACCAAATTTCCAAAGGAAATAGGGAGGCAGAGAGAACTCAGAAAGGAAGATTACAATTTTAATCTTTCTGGGGGAAAAAAAATATTTTTAGAGATCTGGGCATAAACCTGGCTTCCCACAGAGGCTGATGGGGCAGCTGCCATGGCTGGCACATCACCAGAGCTACCTGCTGCCTGGTCTGAGCCAGACCCCAGGTGCTGCCTCAGCAGACCCCATGAGCTTCTCCCCATCCTGCCACATTCCTCTCAAAGCCACAAGCGTTTACAAGAGAACATACACAGCATTTCTGGCTCCTGGCAAAGAGACAGGGTGTTCAAGACACATTATTGTTGCAATATTAAATACCCACCAAAGATAGACATTGTGGCTTGACCAAATCTTTCTCTGTGACCACAGCCTGCCAGCACAACAGGGGACCAAAACGGGGACAGGCCAGTGCCCTGAACTCACTGCCACAGGACAAGGGAGCAGACAAGGAGCCCACAGCTTGCAGATTTCAGCTGTGTAACTTTGCTGTTGCATCTCCTCATGAACTCAGGAATATAAACACCCTCCTGCACCACTCTCAACTGAGGATCCAGATAGGGTCTGCTCCTCTTCTATAGCCAGCAATCATGTCAACACCTTACTTCATCAATGTTTTTGAAGTGCTGAATGCTGTTTTACAGCCAGAAAAACAGTAAATAGGTCTTGCTGATTTTTAAAGGAAACTTTTCATTCCCACACAGTGCCTGATGCAACTTACAAGTTACCTTATTATAGTGCAAAAAAACCTCAGAGTATATCCTCTACTTACCCAGGCCTTCCACCATGCCATTGCTGTCTCAGTAGTGATACCTGGGTCTGCTGGTGAAGAAAATCACACATATCACACCTCACAGTTTGGGAATCAGAGATTTGAAGCGGGGGATAGGAAGGAGAGGAAGGAACAGAAGTTCTTTTCGATAAACTTACCACAAGAAAAATGGAATAACTGTACTCCTCTGGAGGCTTGTTCCCTCTGGAAGCCGCAGAATGTAACTGGCCTCTCAGGCACACGCAGGTATAAAGCATCCTTATCTACAAATTCCACAGGGCAACACCCTCAAACATGGCTCAACCTGTTTTTCACATATGATCTCACAGGGAGAGATCAGGTTGCTTAATAAATGAGGCTTCCCTTGTGAGGAGCCCTAAATTCAACCTTGTTGACTCATTGTAATTTTTCCACTGCTTCTCCCAATACACGCCCTTCCCTTCTAACATTTTGGCCTCTGGCACAGACACAACATGCAAATTACAACCAGGTAATTTCTCAGCATAAAAGGTCACTGAGACTATATGAATTCAGCTACAACTGATTAAGCCACTCACTATTACCAACTCTTTCTATCTCTACTAATCTGGAACACTGCCAAACAGGATTCTAGAAACATAACAAACCTTCCTCTACCTCCCTTCCTTCAAAAACTTATTAAAAAAACCTTCAAAGCCAAACAACCAAAATATTTCCAAACCAAAAAAAGCACATACCCAGCCACACTCCACACCATCCATGTCCTACACCTTACAGTGAAGCTCAGTAAAGCATCTGATTTTACAGAGACTTAGGAGGTCCCCCTATCCCACACCTAGACTTCCACAGCATGAGTCACAAATGATCTCTAGGGTAACGTAGGACCAACACATCTAAAGCTAACAACTTTGAGTAATGACAACCCCAGCTAAGTGTCATAGGGCTTGCACTAGCTGCTGTGACATGTTAAGGCTTAGGAGCTGAGTGCAAATCCTCTTTTTTTTTCAAAAGGAAAAAAAAAGATCTTAACAGCTCCTAGTACTTTAATTTGGAGAAACGTTCCTGTGAAATCATCTGAAATACCTTATAGTTGTAGCAATATTTTCCTGTCTAGACTTTTGTCAGAATCCACCCATGCCAGTATTTATTTATTTATTTGCAATGGAAAGCTGCCCTGATGGAAACATTCCCACCAGCTATATCTTAACACTTGCTATATAGGGGCTTTGTGCCCTCTCACATTTACAGGCCCACATGGGATGCTGGGTAAACACCAAACTATGGGCCTCTCTTATTTCCTTCCCACACACTGCTATTTCACTTAACTCAGTAAGGCCCCTGATGGCCTGGGAAGTTGCCCTGGCTATTCCCGAGAGAATGAGCTGGGCCAGCTGCTCCTGCCTCCAACACATCCATCATATGGCAAGGGCAAGTTGGGAAGAAGGCAGCGGCATTGCCCTTGGTATAACAAACATGCTGCCGGATCTGCGCTGGCTTTGTTCCTAGTCATGTGTGACAGGCAGGTTGATCAACAGCACACAGCAACGAGAGGTCCTGAGTGGTCCTTCAGTCCTCCTCCTCTGGGGGTAAGGTGCCTTCGCAAGCAGGGTGCATCTGCTGTTGCTGGATCCCAGTATTTGCTGCCTACATACACCTTTTCCCTCTACTGGGATTTAATTGGGTCAGCTTGCCATGGAGATAAGCTTTCTTGAGGACTCCAAGGACAAAGAAGCCCTTCTAGGCAGAAAATCTCAGAGTTACAGCAAACAGCCATAGGTCACAGAGGGGAGCAGAGACCAAACCAGACAGCAAATGGGAAAAAGGCCGAAGGGTCATTCTTGCCATCATAAACTAAAAGGGCTGCGAAGGAACAAACCAGGGGATTTTAATGCATAGAAACACCGGCCAGGTTTTAATCAATGTGGATGGGCTAGGTAAGGTCTGGAGAACCTGAAATGTGCACGAAGGCTCAGAGCAGGGCTGCACAGACTTAATATAGACCAGAGCAGTCAGCACCCTCAGGCCAATGAAGCAGGAGGCAGTCCAGTACCCCTTTTGCCTGTGCAAATATAGTTACCCTGAGCAGCTGTAAACATGAACAGATTTGTCTTCATTGCAGTTCTTGTCCCTCCCTTAGCACTCGTGCTGTGAGCGAGCCTATCTGTGGTTCATGGACTTTACTACTGTGTGCCAGAGACACGCACAGCTGTTACAGCACCAGTAAGCAGTGCAGAGCACAACCTCACACATAGCTCAGTGATTACCCTCAGGAACACGCAGCTCTTTAGAAAAGGGGCAGAAGATGATGCACGGACTCTCCCAAACTCAACTTTCTCACCGTGTCACTGCCCCCCCAGCCCAGAAGCCATACTTGCATCTAAGGTACTACTCTGCTTTGGAAAGTGAACCCCAAATGCACAAACCAGACTGTCTAGAAACTCTGCTCAGCATAATATTAAGGCAGTTAGAATTTGTCTCAGACAGTGATCGTGTTTGCTTGTACTGCATTGTACTATGGTACCCCACAAGATAGAGCCATCTCTCATCTATCTGCAGGAGGAATACCTGGGCAGTGGGTCAGTCATGCCACGGGTGCAGACACCCACAGTGTCTGTGCACTGCCTCTTTCTCAGGCCTCCTCCAGGCTTTCAGTGAGTCCCTACACCTGCTGACATGCCCAGCACAGCTGTCAGCCAGCAAGAGTGGGCAGCAACCTCTAGCAGAACAACATCTTACACCATAATCAGCTTTGGGTTTGCATTTTTAAGCCTTTTAGTCCAAATCAATTTTCAGCTAGACAAAATGTACCAGGTACCAGTGTACTTAACTTTTCTTCACTCCACCCCTGGGACTTTCCAAGCTTGAATCACTGACACTGGGCTTGCCCCTGATATGTACTCAGCCAGCACAAAGGAAGTAATAATAGAAATCACAAGCAGGATTTTTAACAAAAAGGTGACACTAACCTTAGAAAGATGCATGACTGACACCACTTTAAGAAGGTTTTGGTACCCATTAATCTCAGGCTGCTCAGTTGTAGGTTGAATGACAGCAGTATAAAGGATGCTCTAATTTAGCTTGAGGATGACTAAAGTCTTCTGGGGTGCAGAGGCAGCCCCCTTTTCCATCTGTGAGTTTGTGAAGTCTGGCCCTATGCCTAGAAACTTTCAGGCCAAGAGCTGACTTCTTTGGAACATGAAAGCCTATGGAAACCAGGTTCTCAAACGCTCAGCAATTTCCTTTCATGGCTTTCACTTCTAATAGAATCTTTTCAAGACTAACAAAAACAGCATAGTCCATTGGGAATTTCATCCCAAAGTATGCATTTGTGGTTTTTTTTAGCCAGAAACTTGGAAATCAAATGGAATCATTGAGGAAATAGCAGACCAAACACAGAGATATGCAGTTGGGCAAAGCAGTAATACCATAACCATATAACATAAGTACTTAAATTTGAAGAAGAGCACATCCTTTAGACCAATCAGGAGAGGGGTGTTCTGCTTCAAGGCTGTACCATCAATACCTTTCTCCAACCCAGTCTGTAAGCAGAACCATGTAGAACTGGAGCTCTGATGAGGACCCAGTCCAGCAAATGTCAGAATTATTTTTTTTATGTACAAAAGAAATCACCAAACTCACATAATACTGTGCTTTCCAGATCAGAGCATTACCCTTATACAAGTCTTTTAGCTCTACACCCATTACTAACAGCACTTGGCCCTATCTTCCAGAGTCTAACCCCAGTCCCTTGCCCCAGCAGCTGCTGTGCCTGCAGACAGGCTTGCACTCTCATTGTGAAACTACAGGAGCTTCATCCTGCAGGTTTTAAGCCATTATGTAAACAAGACCAGAGACCAGGCACTACCTTCTGCTGCTCCATTTCCCTCCCTCCCTCCCCTGCTTCTTCCTTTTCTTCCTGTTTATCACTATTAATCACCTCACCTGAAATCAGATCTCTAAATGGGAGAGCTGTGTAAATTTGCCAGCAAGCCAATCCAAACAAAGTTATTGTCTGTTTATGAATGAGATGTTAGCAGGGTGGGGAAAAGGGTCAGATGGGGAAGGCAGTAGTTTAGAGGAAGGAGAGCACCTGTAATGCAAAAATAAAGTAGCTAAAGCCCCCGCCCCCCACATTGTACTCACCTACCTGGCAGCTCGCTAGTCACCCTGCCCTTTCCTCTTGTGCCTTTGAACATGTTTCACCATGAAAATGACCCCAAAATAGGTTTATTTCTATTTGAAAATCATTATCACAATTCAATTTTTCAAGTTTCACTGCAAGCAGCTATGAGCCAAGCATAGTAAGAGAAATTTCACATCTCATGTTGTGGGGCATGCTCAGTCACAGAGCAAAAGAGTAAAGATTCAGGGCTTAATTCTCCTCAGCATCTCAGTGTCAGTGGTGCCTGTACTATGGGGTCTCTGCCCAGAGGTTTGCAAAGGTTAGTGAAGGGTGTGGACTTTGCTGCCCAGGGGCCCTCTGCTGCAGGTGGGAGAGTCAGGGTGAGGCACCAAGGCTTGCCCTGCCTCTGCTCTGCCACTGACTCTGGCCAGCGTTTTTCTGCTCATTCCTTTCTTGGCTAGTGCTGGTGCCAAGGAATTCCTCAGTGTTGCTCTAACAACCATTCCCCACACAAAGCAGGCAATTGCTGTACTTGTTTAACCCCAAAGGCCAGTAAAGAAATCACCCTCTGAATCAAAATGGTCAGAGGCAGCTCACTTGGGTCTGATGGGGACATGACAGATGGCAGGAGTTCACACGCCAGCAGAGGGTGATAGGCAGCATTCAGCAAGTCTTTGGATGCTTGGCTGTGAAGTACTTTTTGCATATGCCTATCTACCTCTGTGGGAATTGGTTTTTGTGTGCTCCTTGATGGAGTAAGTACAGGTGTTTGTACACAATTAAACACAGTCCTGCTGTACTCTGCGATAGAGGCAGACTCACACAGAGTAACCTAAGAGAGAAGAAAAAAAGAAAAATTTTCTCACATCCTTGGATATGTCTGAGTCCAGTTGTTTGTAGCAAGGCAGCACCATACCCTTTACTGCTTGCAGTCTCCCAGTTATTTATGTTAGAGCTGAGCAAAATCCATGGCCTTTTGGTTGATTTTTGTTCCCTTCCCACTGGTGCAGAATTGCAGTGACACCACTGATGTCAGTGTGCTCGTGCCAGTCACACCGGTAACACTGCAATGGGTATCCAGAACTCTCTTGGTGGATGTAGAAAAGGCATCTTAAAACCTTGACAAAAGAAAACAAAAACAAAAAGACCTGAAGTATTGCTTCCCTCTCCCAGGACATGGCTGCTGAGGCCAGACCCTGGCAGAGTGGCATCATGCACTGGGCTTGGCTGCAAATACACTGACAGGCTATTTTTACACTTATTTCCCACGGTTAAGTTAGGGCTGCTCCTGAACTACCAAAAATACTGGAATGCCAGACATGAGTCATGTGTGTGGCCAGGACCAGGAGCTGCTCCAGCCTCTTGCCTCTGCCCCAGGGCTTGCTGCAAAGGTACCCAGAGAGGAAAGCTGGCAGCTGCTAAGTCTGAGAGCAGCCACCATAGCTACAACTGCTGAAACTGCCTGGCCAGGAGCAGGGAGCTGTAGTGTTCCAAGAGCCAGAGCTGGGCTCTGTCCTTGCAGCAAGGGAAGCTGAGGCACAAATAGAGGGCAGAGAAACAGCTATAACCTCACTAGCCTGTACTAGCCTCACAGGAGGGAAGGAAAGGCCACCCCACAAAAACAACTGTGCACAGTTGGTGAGCTCCGAGGTGCTCCATCAGCCCCTCAGAGCCCCTCTTGGCACCAGCAGGCTGCAGCTCAGACCTATGGGGAGCAGACAACCACCACCTGCGCATGGCTCAGGAAAAGGAGAACGGGATTCATGAGGGATGCAAAACCTCATCCTCAAGATAAAACTTTTCACTCCGTGAGACACGGCAGAGACACTGTCTGAGACCACCTGGGAAGCATCCTGCCTTCTCTTCCCAGGGTGATGCTGGGTCCAGCTGGCCTGGGTTAGTGGCAGACCTGCTTCTTTGCTCCTGTGTATGGCTGGGAGAGAAATGAGCTGTTTCATATTTTGATTTGTGAGTCACTTCGGCAATACAAACCATTAGTATTGGAAAAAAGAGAGAGAGCTGGGAAATTCCAGAGCCTGCAGAGTTACAGTTTCTCCGTGCCCACTTTTTTCCCTAAAGAAGAGTAAGTGCTTCAAGGCACAAGTAGTCCCTGGCCATACCTGCTAGCTTGGGAAAAGACAGACCCCACCAGGGTGTCTCTCACTGTTCTGGCAGAGGGGCTGTCACTCGTGGTGTCTCAGACACAGGCTGTTTGCATTCCTGGAGCTGGAGTTTCCTGGTGAGCTATAGTACAGCCAAGTCTACCATTGTGATGATGATGGCTTTCAAGGGTTTTTAACTACCCTCTGAAGGCTCTGTCTGCTGAGGACATTGCAGCATTTCTCAGTTGGAAACAGCAGCCTCACTGATATGTTGAAATCCCTTTATCACTGAAGATCCCAACATACCTTACACAGGTGCATCAGAAACCCAGAAAAGAATAGAAAAAAAAAAAATCCCAAAAGCTGAGCTAGGACCAACCTCTACCCCTAGGCACATTCACTGTTAACTAAGCTATTCTTGATGCAAAAGGAAAGAGAGGCACAAAGCAGGAACAGTTGTGTTTTTGAGGAGAATGAGCTGCCGCATATGCTTGCCATATTTTTCATTTGGTTTTGATTGGCCAAATATGTCTTTGATGATGAAGGGGAATCTTGGGACTCCTGTTTCCACCTCAAAACATCTTTCTACATACTGAAAAAAACAGAGACTAGAAAACATTTGAGGGCACTAAGTATTTTACCCTATCAGTGCATGAGGCATGATCAGTAAGGAAAAAGCTGATGTATTTAGTAACCTGTGGCAAACACAAAGATGTTTATTACTTGGCTATGGCTTGACAGCTGTGTTCCTGTGCTCTCTGGGAAAACTCGTGTTCTCTGGGAAAACTCCTGCTCTCAATCCCTCTGCCATCAGACGGAGAAGTGTATACCTTAAGTGTGAGGTGTTCTGGGTCACAGGACCTGGGGCGTTTCTGCAGGGCTCCTATTTCTACCATGAAGAAACAGTCTGTGCTCCAGAATCATGGCCCAGAGGCTCAGCAAGATGCAGGACACCAGCATGGATGAAGGGCAAGGCAGCTGCTCCATGGCAGTGTGCCTGAGACACAGATGGGCTTATCTAAGGACCTTCAGTGAAGTATTTACCCATGCAATCATGCACCTCTAAAAGCTTAAAAGGAAACGTTTCTCAGTCTATGTCACAGGCAAAACCTTGCAGCAGGAAACCTTTCTTTCAGGGAACTTTTTCATCTCATACATAATCTCACGGTTTGAGCTGCAGTCAGAAGTCAGAGCGATACCTGCCTAGGAAACTCCAGTGCAATCTCCTGTGCAGTGAACAGGAAGGTCCTCCGATGTGCAGGAAAAGGGGAAATTCGTTGCAGAAACAGATGTAACTTGAGATGAGTCCTGTCCCAAAGGGCAAAGCACATTCACAGAGTAAAGATCAGACAACTTCCAGCATGGGCAGCATGCTCTGCCTGTGGTTTCTTAAGGAATGGGAGGAGAGGGGAAAATAGCATTTTTTCAGTTCCTGGCTTAGGTTGCTGAAGCCAATACAATTTTTGTTGCTGACTTCCATGCAGCCAAATAGGGTAAGTTGGTGTATGTGAACATGTAAATGCCACTCCTGAGACTGTGAAGTACATTTGATGAAAGATTCTAAATCAGCACTAGAGGCTATTTATAGACAAGTCCATAACCAAAGACCTGGATCTGGACATTCCCAGTCTCCGGGAAAGTTCAGGTCAAATCTGAATTTTGTTGTCTCAGGCATGCATAAACCTAACCAGCCACAGCTGCAGCCAGTGTAGGGTTTTGTTAATCCAGAATAAAAATGCCCAGAGCCTTGGCTGCAGGACCACTTTTGTTTATCTGATCTCTTCTGAGAGCTCGAGCCTGCTTCTTGAGTAAGAAGCAGATGGAAGAACAAAAAAGAGCGAAGGCCACAAAACCATACTGGGGGACTATTGTCTTGCCAGCTTGGGGTACAGAGTGAGAGCACGCCAGGCTTTTTGTCAGAGCCCCTGCCTCCATGAGGGAGTAGCACAGCTCCAGGCTGAGGATTTCAATTCCCATTAGCAGCACAGCCAGTTGGAGCTGCCCCGAGGGAAGGGGATGCCTGGCTCAGCCACCACGCAGCTCCCATCTGCTTTGCTGCAATGAATTCATGTGGCTACTAGACCCCCAAAATTCAGTGCCCACCATTTTTTGGAGAGGAGGCTCACATGTGCTCAGGGGACTGTGTGTGTGCAAAGACCAGCTTTCTTTCCCCGTGCACACAGGGCTGTGTCTGCCATGCTGGGCACACTGAGTGCAGAGCACAGCTCAGCAGCTTTGCAGCAGCCTTGATTACCCATAATTGCAGCCTGCTTGGGTTGGAGATTTTTGTGGCCTACCCCTGTTGACCTTCTTGCCTGTCTTATGTCCATCAGCCCTCCTGCCCTCCACCCCCAATCCTCAGTGGGGCTGGAACAGATACAGAGGAACCATTAGAAGCAGGGAGGGACTGAAAATCTGTAGTTTTGTCTGACGCTTGGTGACTCCACTGTTTTCAGAGGTGTAAGATTTCCTATGGAATTTCCCTTTGTTAAAGCCTTGAGCTCTGGCATTTTATCTCGCATGGATTTTACGTTGTATCTACATGTTCAATGACTTCTCTTCAGAACGCAGCGATTAGTCCAGGCTTCGCCCCATGTGTTAATAAATGTCTGAGCCCTGACTCCAGTTCAATTTACTCAGCATTTCTACCCAGTTTCAAAACACAATGGCTTACCTTTGGATTAGGCAAAGATCAAAATTCTCAGCCTAGAAACGTGAAACTGAGGCACAGAACATATCCTTGCCTCTAATTAAATTAGTAGCACGCCGAGGGTGGTAATTCTGACAGCCTAACTCCACATTCTTCTCCTGACCATGAGATGACTGAGCTGATTAGAAAGAAGATACAGAGAAGCTTATCCCCTCTCAAAATAACCCTGCAATGAAATTCTTTGTAGTGTTTAACCAGTAAGCACTTTTATTGTTGATTCTGAATCCATTAAGACTACATTATGTTGTATTATAAGATTTTGGCTACATCTCCCACATTTGCATGCAGGCATTAGATTTGCAAGGTTTTCTCAGAAAAACGGAGCAGGCGCCTAAAATGCATAAAGTTACACGATTATAAACACGGAAGCAGCATGTCAGTTACAGAAATTTGTACCACATGTACCAGTAACAAACCCACACCCCCATGTAAAGCTTCTTTATCCCTCAAAAATCTTAACTGCTTCCTCAGAAAAGAATAGACATGCCCCAGATGTGTATTAGCCCCTACTGTTTCCAAAAAACCTACATCTTTCTAAACAAACAAAAAATTTAAAAATTGAGTACAGTATATTTTTCCCCCATAAAAACTGAAACATTTCCTAAAACATTTCTCCCTCACTATCCTTCTCCTCATCCCCCAAATGAAAATTCTATTGTAATCTACACATTTGTTCAAGCACTGTTATATGTTACGAATCTCTACGGCATTATTCAAAAGTATATCAGTAACACACTTCTAAAAAAACGAAGATGACCCGAAAATTCCCCTTACCCAAAAACTACAGAGAACTGAAAATGCTATACTGCATTATCACACTTGCATGCATGTATCCTGAGCCACCACTATTTATTCACCTTGAGCCCCTTTTAATAAATAACTGTCCAGCAGTAACATCCAGAAGTGTGCTGTCTCCTCCAAATTAAACTCTATATTTACAGAAGTAGGGCTGTTTTCTCAGTGAAATGTTTCTTTAAAAAAAACCCAAACAAACCACAACAAAAAAAAGTAACAACAATAAAAACAGCAACGATTAAAGAGAGAAAGCATATTACTGATCATGCTGTCTGAGGATCAACAGGAGTAAAAAGCATTAGGAGCACCAGGTGCACATGCATTTGAACTGGTACAGTTCATGAAATAATGTCATTCATTGTCATGCTTGCTCTTTCACATGAGAAGCGGATTCGTTTCCTTTCTTCTTCTTTTTTTCTTTTTCTATTTAGGACCGTCTGCTCTGCAGGCTACTCCCGCAGATGGCAACACATGCACTGAGGTTGAAAGATGGCCATAAATATGCTTTGATCAATGCAGTTTTGTATCAGGTTTAAACACATAGAGTTTCCCTCCCCGCTGCTTTGCACCTTGTGTCATTTCACATCTGTACTAAGTGTGAGCCAAAGGTCCCCTGAATCCACATTTTCCTCTAGGATTTGGGGAAGCATTAGATACTCGCTTTTTGCAAGTGTCAAATGATGCTACAGACTGGAAAATACATGGAAACCATCCCACATGAGAACATTTGTTAGCAGTGTAACTACTGTAATCACAATGGACATATACAAGAATGCCGAAACAAACATTGAAACACCAAACCAGCTAGAGGAATTTTGTCCCTTCGCTTATTTTGAGACAGTTCTCACCTGATGGACACCAATATTACTGCCTTGATTTCAGTTGGCCTATTTTGATTTATACCAGGTAAGGATCAAGCTCAACAGATGATAAAATAGCCACCAGTTTCTCCTACTGTGCTGTTACAGTGCCTGAGATGACTGCAAATGGGTATATTTCTATACAACCAAAGGCCTTTCTGTAGCCAGTGCAGCACATTCACTGCTCCCGCCTTTGCAAAGGCAATTCAGTTTAAGGCAAACAAGTTCACTTTCTCTTCCTGCTTTACTGGCAAACTAAACCTGCAGTGCTCCTGTCACAGAGTCTGCAGCCAAAATTTGAGTTACACACCAAATGCTTAATTTTTTTACAGTGAGAATGCAGGAAACTCCTTTATGCCAAATCTAATTCTCAAATCCACCGTGGTTCCTGCTTTATCATACATAAGTTTTCACCTGGGATTTGGCAAAGCCTAAACTGTTCCTATTCCTGCTGCACTTCCAAGTTGTGCAGAATTGTTAGTATGTGTTCTCTCTGCAAGACTGTCTATTCCAGCAATGAAGAATATTCTCCTCAACTGCAAACAAGAGGCACGTTGGATGTGTGACTGTGAGAAGCCCTCCCTATGCCAACACCTCCACTGCCCTGGCAGTGAGTCCAATTCTACCAACATTAACATCAGGGCAAACTGCCGACTCTACTCACCCCTCCCAAGATCTGTACAGGTGCAAGACAAGACAAAATCTGGCTCCCAGGCTTTTTCATTAGCTAAAGTTAACTCTTGACCCATGAAGTCACTGCTTCAATCTCACTGCTGCGTGCTGATAAGAGACTTGGCATCTACAGAGCAGTGGTCTGCCCCAGTCCCACAAGCAGCTAAAGCTTTAATGTCATGTTTTGTCCCGGCATGGGAACCAGCTTTATTGCCCTCTGCTATTTCAATTTCTAGTTAGCATTTGCTGGCTAATTATTCTTATACAACCAACGTGAGAAGCTGTTAGGTTCACTGTACACACACATTACAAGTGGTCTTACACCCAGGAAGGTTATTTCAGGGTTTCCATATTACCAACATAAGGTCCATCTATGATCTCTGCTTGTGAAGCACCTTCCCCCACCCTTCCCCTGCCCTCTCACTGTAGTCATCCCATTCCTTTCATTGGGGTAAAAAGCAGTTTCACCAGAACTGCACTGGAAAATTGGACTTGGTTTACTTTCACCTTTCAACTGAAAGAAACAGAGGTAAGTGATGACTGTGTGTCACACTGGCTGCAAAAGGCCTTTCCATTCATAGGAGTGCAACTCTCAAGCAATTTTTGTAAAGCAAGAGAAACCAAACAAAACCCTATAAAGTTCCCATACACAAATACAGGCACACACACACACACATACACACACTCTTCTTTCCCTTCCAAACAGAAATCCATTCTTAGGAACCAGATTATGCAGACCCTATTCAAGTGTCTAAAAAGAATGAGGATAGGGTTGAGTGCATCCCAATTCTCCTTTCTGATCACAATGAAGTCACAGGTCAGCAAAGTACTTGGGCATAAGGAAGTTTCTCTTGACCTGCAGGACATTTTAACACATGCAGAAGTGCTTTGCTGGCTCAGGCCTAAACTAGGAACAGCTCCAAGGCCAGCTGGCACTCACGACCGTGCTTCCACTACGTGCACCAATATACATGAGGTAAGAGCTAAGCTCAAGAGAGCAGAGCAGTGCAAGAGGAGAAAGAGGCTCTGTGGTTCTTCTGAGTTATGTTTGACAGCCTCAGCTGCATACACACGGCATGTCTCAGTGATCAGCATAGACTAGTGAGAGCTTGGTGGTGTTCTGCAAGTGGGCCTTCCACTGGAAACATTAAGCTTGATTTCTGTTTGTGCCAGTACAACTTTACATGCCTGTAACAACTGCGTGAAAAGGTCTTAAATCTGAAGCAACTGCACGGTACAGTTGGTGTTTTATCTTAGACTTATGTGCCAATAACTACTTTGATGTGTTACACACCCACACACAGATGGAGAAATAAGTATAAGCTGTGTCATAATGCAACATATTATTATTTCTACACTATCCTAAAAGCACAGCCAGTGCCAAAGCAGACCAGCACAGGCTCCCTCTCCAATACAATAGGTAGTAGTGGAGAAAAGGCAAGCTCAGGTGTTATTTTGATTCACTAGGGAATGCTCTGGGCACAACCCACTCAGGTATTGCTTAGTGAACACTAATAATGGGCTGACCCACAGTCCCGCGTCATAAATTCCCACCTCTGTGTGGGTGCTCCCATCGCTTTCTGATGACACCCAGAATTGAGGTCATGGGATAGCAGCCAAGCATATAAAACAGGGATAAAAGCTCATAGTCACTCTTCACACCGTGCCTCTCAGCCACAGGTAGACTGCAAGGTTACATATTAGTGGGATCTGAACTGTCTAAAGAAAGAGCTGCTCAAGGAGGAATTTATGTTTGAATCACAAAAGGATAGAATTCTTCTTGGCAGTAAGATCAAAAGGAATTTTTTCTGATCAAATAGCAATAGAATCAGTCCCTCAATGCTGCTAATATAAATAACACATGCTGTTTGCTTACCACAGCATTAACGCTCAAATTCCATGTATGTTTCCTTCATTTTGGACTATGCTTTCTGTAAATGGAAACTAAACACCCAGCTAAAATCTTTTTCTCTAAATTCCTCTGAACTTTGGACAAATCTGAACCCAAGTCTTGTACAAAGTCTGGATTTCTAGATAGAGTATCTCACCTTCAGTGGTTATCCTATGCAACCAAGTCTAAACATATGCAGAGATGGCAGCCTCAAAACTGATTCTTCCAGGTGAAAAAAATATATCCCTCTTCTATGATAGATCATTGATCTAGATTATTGGCACATAGTCTCATGTTAGCTCATTATTGTTATAGGCTTCTTAAAACTCCCATGGAAATTCCACCTGCTGAACCAAAGGCAGAAAGTTATCGTTGCAACTGTTGACCCATATTAACATCTGGATGCAATACTGTTGGGGAAAAGAAAGCAAATTCCTCAATGAACTATGTTGAACCAAGTTGCAGGTGGCAGCTATCAAAGCCACTGATGCACAAGTACCGGCTAAAGTTATTAATGAATGATCTGACATACCCAGTCAGACAAATGTCATATCTAAAGATCTTCAAATGTATACACACAAAAGCTGCTACTGTATCTAGATGATCATTTTGGTTTGTTTCTATACCCCATAGCTCTGAATCTATCCACTGAATGTTTACTCAGCACGTGTGGTATAAATATATTCATATACTAAAATTGACACTTGGCAATTTTTTTTTTTTCTTTTTCCTTTTTCTTTTTGCTGACCAGCAACAAATTCTGATATTTTTAACTGTAAACCAATACTCAATAAATATGCTGTGTTCAGCAAAGAGACATGTTTTGTCAACCAGGTCTTGCTGCACTCTAAGCCATGGGCTGCGGAGGTGGGCGTGAAGGAGGAGGTCCAGGAGGGGCTCGGGATGGAGGTGGTCCAGGAGGTGGCTGCCTGGAAGGAGGTTGCAGAGACACAGGAGAGGAAGGATTCCTTGGAACATTGTTGAGGGGAGCATTGTCACGCCATGGCAGCTTCGGTGGTGGGCCGTGAGAGGCAGAGGTTCCATCCGATTTCACACGAGTGAAGTTTATGCATCTTCCCTAGAGGTGAAGGAAAAGTCATTATTAAAAAGCAGGTATTTTGACTCATCAGCAGCTAGTCAAAGTGACTATAAGCAGAGGGGCCAGGCTAAATTTCATCCAGTATCATTTACTGGGTCCTAGGCATGACATTCAAACCATGCTGTACTAAAGCTCATACTTCGCTTGATTCTCAGAGCTCCTGTGTGTCGGGGTCACCAGATGTGTCGGGTCAGCAGATGTGGCACTAGGGGCCACAATAATGACACATGGACAGGAGAGATGTCAGAAGGGTAAGAGCCAAAGAAGTAGAGGCAGAAGAAGAAGCAGTAGTAGAAGTATCTTTATTGCTACTTTACAATATTTATAGATTTCTTACAGATGATTGGAAGGTAAGGTTAACACCTTCTCTGTCACACGGGATGGACCAAGAGTCCATCAACTTTATCTATCATGGAAATGGAATGTACAACACAAGAAAGCAGTTACAATAATAACAGATGTTATTTACATGAAACTGTGAGAATCTCTGATTCTCTGACTCCAAGATATGCAAACAATCAGAAGGCTGAGAGAATAGTGCAACACTCCTGCCTATGAAGAATAGCCTAGGACTGGCTTAAACCAAAAGGGACCACATTGGGACTGTGCTCATATGTGCTCTCTGCTCTGCTGCTAGAGCTATGCAGAACATGCCTAAAGCAACAGCTCCACTCAAGTCATGCTTGCCTTGCTGGGATCCTTGACTGACAAAGCTGCGCTTGAAAAAAACTCATACAGGATTATACCCGAGCAACAACATTAACAAAGACACAACCTGTTGCTCTCATTTTCACCATGATCCTAGCCTGGCTAATGTCTATGCTTTGAACATTACACTGGGATTATACATGTGTCTTCTGTGTTCCATCCAGTGTAGATGTGGCTTCCCTCAGAAACACCAACAAGGGTTTTGCACAGAGGGCTCTCCAATGAGTGTGTTTTCAGGATAGATTTGGGATGCAGGCAGGCAGGATCTGATAGGAGCACTGTGGGTGGAGATTTTAAAACAGGAGTAGATGTGATTTGAAAAAAAGCAAGCACTGGGGGTATCCTAGTCAACTAGGGGCTAATATGTCAGGGTTTCCTTGAGTCAAAATAAAGCTTTGCATAGGTTCCCATTAACCAAGCTCCACACAGGAAGAGAGAGAGAGAGAGAGGCAGACCCCAAAGACCACCTAGCCTTTCCTGCTGGAAGCAGCCAGAGGCTCCTGGGTAATGCAAAAGCTACATGGCAACCTCAGTGAGACACCTCCAATAGGTTGCAGGCTGGGATCAACACACTAAATTCAGCTCAAGGTTATAACAACATCCCCCAAGCAAATTCAGGAGAAGGATTCCAAATATAGAAAACTGATCTCAGAGCTAAGCAGCTGTAGATCATTATCTTCCCCAGCTATCAAAGGCTGTGGCAGCAGGAATACAAAACCACACCAGTCACAGATTGCTCTTGGCTCAGCACTGCCTGGCATGAGAAAACTCTGAAGGTGTTTAGAGAATGGGCTGAGTTTCTTTGGCAAACTGACAAATCACAATTTCCTCGGGAAACCAGGCAAAAGCCATCACAGCAGAGCCACAACTGTTTTATTGAGGGACTTCCAGTGCTGGCACCTTTGTTCGTGAAAGCCATTTCTTTAAAAAGAGGGGCATCACTTAAGTCTAGGGCTTCTCTGAAGAAAGGCAAGCAGCATCTCAAAAATAAGCTTGTGTAAGCTCCAGAGCTCAGAAAAGGATTCTACAAATGTACTAACACCCAAAGGGTACCACCCTGCCACTTACTTGGACTGAATGGCTCTGGGCTTCCAGAGCTCAGCTGCAGGCATGAGTTGTCTGAATGGGCATGCTGTTGCCTGCACGAGATACTCAGTAGTTCTCTGTCCCAGCTTTCAGCATCACAGCTCACCTCTACACTTAAACAACAGCATCAATGAGTAGGATAAAATTATTTTCCTAAAAATCCAGGCTTGCTATGGCAGACTTTGGTTATGAACTGGGTTCCTGGCAATACGATACTGGGGCCAGAGCCTTTGCATGAGGGCAAAAGGCAAAAGCCAAGATCGTGGTTACTTCTGCAACAAAGATAAACACTGGATCAAAAAAACCCAAGTCAATGCTTTGCTCTACTCAATCACAGAACTCAAGTCCTCACCAGCATTGCAGCAAGCAGCCATCCTTGCCAGCTATTTGTCTTCTGCTGTACTCCACTGCAGTCAAAGCACACTTGGACATTCAGCAGTATTTACTGATATGCAATGAATGTTACAGATATATTTAACAGCCGTACATCAAATTCATTTATGAAAACTCAGCCTTGATATTTATAAAGTTATGAATTTAGACCAGCTAAATGATCACTCAGGATGAAAGAAAAAAAAGAAAAAGAAAAAAAGGTCAGAGGTGCTCAGATGAGATGCACCATATGGGGAGAGAAAAATTTAGGACAGAACAGTCTCCCTCATAGTAAATGCAAAGCTGCAAACCAAACACTAGTGCTTTTGCCTACGAGCCTTTCCAGCCTCTCTGTTGTGTCTCTCTCACAAACATCAATTCCAAATATATTCATAGTCTATAATCAAAGGGGATCCCATAAATCTGTTTGCATTACTTTCACTTCAGTTAAAGTGATAGGCGACGTCAAACTGCTGCCAGTTTCTGCCACACTCACTGATTTGTCAGACAGATGGGTAATTTAAAGGCCATGCGCTGCATTGTGTCATGAAAAATACGGTTGAGTTGGGAGAGTCTGACAGACAGAGGCTTGGATGATCGATGTATGTATTGTGACACTTCCTCACAAAAGATTATCAGTGTTAGCCTACAATCTCATATATCAAAGACTTCTGGTGAATACTGGAGCAAATCCTCCTGAGCACTTCAAGCAGCCACTGATAAAATGAGGCTGAACTCTAAGCCAGTGTCAGGATTAACAGCTGAAAAGGGAAAGGGAAGAACAAATGACAATAAATCATAAGTGATAGTTTGGACTTATCAAGTGTATTTTGTCACAGGATTTCTAGGTTGAAAAATTAAGCCCTCCACACATCACAGTTTCCTAATAACAGAGTGCCACTGTTATTCTGCCTAACATGCATATCCCCTCCGGGGTTAGTTTATAAAAAAATCCAAGATATTTCTCAAATAAACATGCTAACCACAGGATTTTTAATATTCTCTGCTTGAAAGAATTAAGTAATTTCCTCTCCAAAGGCATATGAAGGCTTTTAAACCCTGGGAACATGGACAGAAATTAGGTATCCTGCACACTTATCTCTGCTCTTCCTGCACAGAGGATTAACAAGGATTAAGAAGCCACCACCACCACTTTAGTAGTGGTGATAATATATATTTTTCCAGAAGCATGGAACACACGAAGTGTTTCAGGGAAGGTGTCAGAGTCGCAAGGTGCAGCAATACCAGGATGATCTCAGGCACAACAGCTGTCAGGAGCTGCTTTATTGTTTTCTAGGAGGCAGATGATCTGCGTAAATCCAGTTCTGTCTGGTCTGGGCCCCGCTCCCCAAACAGCCGCGCTCAGATGGCGCGACCCACACCGCGTACTGTCATTCAGGCACCAACTGAAGGTCAGCAACGTGCCATATGGAGTTACGCCCTTACTTCAGCTCACATCTGCACCGTCTTCCTAATGCACAATTATTTTGCCTCCCCATATGTCCATCCACTTGTTAGGCTCTTGTTATGCTGCTTGCCAAATTGGCTTTTCAAAAAGTACAAATACTGAAGCAGTGGGATCTGCCCTTGTCCCGACTCCAGCTTTTATCCCAGTGTAACAATCACATGTGCAATTCAGCCACTTTGTACTTCTAGGCAAAGTCTCCTCGACCACCTAGGATGTGTTTTTGTGTGTGGTTTAAGAGGGGGGAGGAAGGGAGGAACCTCCTGAAAGCCACTGCATCGTGCTGCTGGGCTATCTTCATCATGGTGTTCAGTAAATCATTCCCCAGCACTCATTTCCCCAAAATCTTTAGCTACTACTCAGCAAGTTTTCAATTGACAGAAATGATTGTTAAAAGAATCCAGGCAATTCAAAGAGTGCCATGGGGAAATCTCTTCACCCATGATACTAGGAGCACTTCAGCAAAAAGAAATTTAAAAATCCAGGCCATCTGCCAGTAGCTGTCCCTTTTCCCTCTTCATTTTAATACATGCACTGGTGTTTAACAAAAATCAAATCCAGTTTCATCTCTGTGCATGTCAGTATTTGTGTACACAAAAGTATGCCAGTTTCTTATTTTTAGCTACATTAGTTGACCTAATAAAAGACATGCTTCCTGTAATAAATTTTGCTTAATTTTTCCATTCGCTCTTGCTTTGGCTTACGGAGTCCCAGTGCTGCAATTTGGATTTGCAGAGGTGGGTATCTGACTGAAAAAGAGTTGGCTTAACTTAGTTTACTGAATTTTTTTGTCTTTGACCTTGTAAGAATATGATACTTGCATTTTAAAATGGATTAAAATAAAATAAGTCCTCTAAAATTTAAGCGTGGCCATTCAAAACTCTAGACCACTCAATCAAAAACAAAGTTGCTCCCAGTAAGGAAGTATTAAATTATTATTTATTATTTTAAAATAAAAGTATTATTTAGGATGCTGAAATCCAGAATGAACATAATTTCCTTGGGCTCTATCTCCAATTTGGTTTATGTATGTCACTGGGATGAGTCTGCCAGCTTGCTATGGTCCTGGTTCATCAGCATATAGCTTCACTTCCTAAATATCTATCAATCTAAATCTCAAAAGAATAGAGTCAAGTTTTTATGCAACTTACAAAACCACAAGAGGGAGCATATACAAAAAGTCATAATCACTTTAGCTAAGTGAAGGCTTTGATCCACACACCCAGAAAACAATGGGATGTGCACCTTTAAGATCAATGACTTTTGGAAAAATTGAATCTTGGCAAAATAAGGGATTACCCTGTCCTCTAATAAAGAACAAGAGCATTCTAGCAGAAACACCTACACAGAGTATCCTAAACCAGCCAGTATGGGAAACTCATTTAGCAAATTTATTTATCAGAGGTAGATTATGGATTCAACGCTTGTATAGTGAAAGAGATGAAGCAAGGTGGTACAGAGAGTTCCTAATATTTGAGTTTCCTGGGCAAGTGTCAGGATTAGCAGCTGGCTCCTCCGGAGCCAGGATCTATGTGCATCAGCCTTTGCCAAGAGCTTCCTCACACTGCACTGCTTCGTGCTGACTGTGCGCTCAACATGTCATGGCTCATTAAAACCTTCATGGATTTCCTGGGAATTGCACTGATTACCCTGCAGCACACAGGCTAGAAATTAGTGAGCTGCTGAAACAGTTTGGCACGTAAAACCCAAGGCTGCCTCGTTTCCAGGCACATATAAGTAACAAGAACTAACTCCTATTCTTACATTTGTGACTCAGATGTCATTTTTATGTTGAAAAATAAAGTACTGCAAGTGTCAGAGATTCCCATATCACCAGTTTGGTGACTGATCATGCTTTCAGGTCAGTAAATATGTAATTCATAATTATTTTCTAATTAGATTATTTAATGATTAAATTACAATTATCAAAATTATTTATATGGTGGTTATTTAATCATTAACAATTATTTTATGAAATTGTAATTAATTTTATATGTACCCATTTTAAGTTATTAGGGCTCAAATCAAAACATTAAATATCATCAAGTTAAAATGTTTATTTGCATGATAACCTGACTCACACATATCTTCCAGTTTAATAAGTCCTCTCTTGTACATAACAATTTTCTGGGAATCTATTTGGAAGCTCAGCACTGACGCCTGCAATGATGGTAATCCAAAACTACGGAGAGATAACAGAAAATGGGATTGACTGAAGAGAGGAGGGTTTTAAAAGTAACATCCAATAAAGTAGCAGTGTCCAACTATGAGAATGTAATTATTTTCTTTTGTGTTGCTTTTAAAAAGAAAAAAAAGTTCAGCCCATTCTTTTCCCAGTGTATTATATGACCTCTTTATAAGTTTGCTCCCTCCCTTCTATGATGGAGTTATTGGAGAGGAAGGAAATCACTGCACTGTGGGTTGTGAATCACTCATTGTAACAGTGAGGACCCTGTAATGCCCTTGGGCACATCAGATAAATTCAAATAGAAAATTACAAAATGATAATGCATATGCACAAGGATGAACCTAGCATTAGCAGAAAACTCTGTTTACAGCACAGCATGAGCAAGGTGGTGCTACCAAGAGGTGTAACCTACTGGGCTCACTCAATGTGCTGCTCATTGCAAAAGGAATTAGACTGAGCTTTAAGACATGGGAGGAAACCCAGCTTTAAACAGGACGCATGCCCTGACACAGGAAGGGGCAGTGATATTTAAAAGCAGCTGAGGAATATGTTAATCCTTCACAAAGTCCACAAAACCCCTCTTATAAGTAAATCTGTGCTTTTTCTCTTTTTAGCAACCAAAGTAAACCACCAACAAACCCCGGCTCACTGGTGCAGCACCATGGAGACACAGCACAGGAAGTTAATCCCTGCCAAACTCTGACTCCCAAGTCCCAAACAATGAGATCCTGCACATGGACTGGGAGCTCAGCACATGGGGACAGTGACACACAGCTAAGCAATGCCTTGGGCTGCTGACACACTCAGGATAAAACCTACTCTCTTGGCCAAGGCATGGCTGACATTGCTGCCCAAAAAGCTCATGCAAGATGCCTGAGCCCCTCTCATAGAGGCAAATTGGGACCAGCCTTGTTTTGTAGATAAGCTGGGAGAAGAAATCCTTCAGACGCCCAGTACGCCGTCAGATACCCTGGCTATGGGGGCCAAATAGCTGAGAAAATAGGATTTATGGGGTGGGGAAGAGATGAGAGAGCACAGGCTTTTGACACTAAATGTGTGATAATACCATCCAGGGATTCCCCAGGGTCCAAAGGAGGTAGGTTGCCAGGGCAAACTCGCAAACAGACCCATGGCATGCACTGAACACAACAGCAGCAATAAAAGTCATCTTTCGGTTCACTTGCTAGCCAAAGGAAAAGTCAACAGCAACCAAAAGTCTTCATTTTTCAGGTAAAACAAGTATGTCAAAGTAAGTTTAATTCAGGATTGAAACATGTGTTGTTCATTTCAAACCATGTTTGAGTTTCAGACAGAAAAGGTGTTTCAAAACAAAAACTGAAAACATTGAGACTTTTTCAAGGGTGTATTTTCAACTTCGGCTAATTTCACTAATATGAAAAAACATTTACAGACCATCTAAAGGAACAGTTTTTAATCAAAATAAAGATAGTAATAGGGAAAACAGCCTTCAATTCTACTGGGCAATTAAAACATAAACTGCTTTGCAGTCAGATTAATAGCTGCAGTATCCCAGGCTACTACTGTAGTTTCTTTTATCAGAATACTGAGAGTTGAATACAATCAAGTACTGATAATTTCCCCAGACACACATCTGCAGACACTATTCCCCAGTTCACAGTCCCAGCTGTGCGCAGTGCCACTTGAAACAAGGCATGGGTCTTCTGGGAGCAGTCTGCTCAGTTAGGTTGAAGACTAGTGCAGGAACACACTGAAGAGAAGGGGGCTACTTCCAGTTTACCACTGGAGAAAGTGGACAATAATGAGGAATCTGAAGAAAGGAATAGCTCAGCCAGGGAAATAATGCTTTTAAACTAGGACCAGTACCCTTCAGCAACATAAACTTTGTGCTGAACACATCCCCACCATCCAGCTCTCTCATGTCTGATATGACTTTCTCAGCTTAGGTGCCGAAGGAAAAAACCATGAAGAACCCCCCCCCGTACTGAAGACAGGGCTATTCAAATAATATGCATCACACTCCATTCAGCAGGGAACTTTATGCTGCTTCCAGCCCTGTCTCAGCAAAGAAATGCAGCAATGGGCTACAGACACCTCCTGAAAGAATGGCCAGAGTCACAAGATATCTTGCAGGAATGCACAAAACATCACATGTCTTGGACCTTGCCGAGGCTGTGGCTGAAGTAATGCACAGTGCAGATCCATAACAAAGCCTGTTGATTCTGAGCCCTAAAAATGCTGAAGTGAAAGGGAGCAGAACTGAGTAACACTAGGCGTAACCAAAGTTAAGGTCTGTCAGGTACACTTTATATTCAGTACCAATCTCAAAGTGCCATCATGCCAGACCAAATCCCACCTGAACCTCAGAAAAATCTCTTAACCTAAACCTGCACTCACAACATGTGATTTGCTGCCTTCCTCTTTCCTGACAGCTTTTATGGATGAGGGTCCTGGAGTGGAGGAAGCAAGGAGAGCCACCATCAGGTCATGTCATCTACTCGAGGTTATCCGGGGGGAAAAAAAAAGGTATTTACAAGTTCAGGACTCGTGACTCACATCCCTTGTTTTAACCACAGCACCACACATTTCCACACTTGAATGCCAACTAGACTAGAATGTGGCTCAAGATATAAAACAACAGTGGTTGGTTTGCAAAAGACTTTCCTCTTTCCTTTGGTGTTTTCAGGGAAGAGGACGTTGCATTTGTCCATCTCCTAGAATGGGGAGGGCTTTGGAGCATAGCAACAAAAGCAACAAACATCTGCTGGGTGCAATAGCCTCAGCCTTGAGGTATTGGTGGCTTGCTGGGAGCAGCAAATTAGGCCACAAAGGACCATAACTGGTCTTGCTTAAACTGCAATTAAGTGTCATCATGCTCTCCTGGGTGAATTGCTTGACTGTCTCTCAGGAGCAAGCTGGGATTATTGTATGCACAGGGGAATAGCACAATGTTATTTACCTGACTAGGGAACAAAATAATGATGGAGAGTCAGATTTCTGGTGGAAATGGTTATTATTTTTCCTCGCCTCAGCCAAAAATGCAAGATCCTGGCCCACCACACAGACAGGCTGCCTCTTTGTGTAGAGTCTGAGAACAGATACAATCGTCCCCAGTGCTTCTCTGGGTAACTGGCCCTTAAATGGCTCTGCTGCTACCTAGAGCAAGGAGATGGCAAACCCCCAGTTCTCAGCTTCCCCTACGCTTATCTCGCACAGATTTTCTTCTCCTAGGATGGGACTCACACAGTTCATTATCAGTGCTGGCATGTTGATATAGCACAGAAAACTTCTCCTCCCCCAAAAGCTCCTGTGTTAAATTGGAGATTGCCTTGGGACACAACCACCTTATTCTGTCTAAGAATGAACACACTAGAAAAGCAACTCAAGGACCAAAGTCCTAATATGGAGCTCTCTCTGTCCCATTTCAGGTATGCTAGAGACCTAACACTGTGCAAATGTATCCCTGCCATGCTTCCCCTATGCAGCTTGACCAGGCTATCAGGTACCAGCTCTGCATCTTTTCCATGAGTACCCCACTGCCACCTCTCTCCTAGAAACTCTATTAATATACACCCTGGCGTCACTTCAGCAGAGTCAGTGGCCTGTCCCCCAGCAGTAGAAGAAACCCCAAGTACAACTCCTCTCAGTTTTCAAAGGTTTGCTCAGCTCAGAGTGCCTGGCCACCAGCATTGCAAGAAGGAAGATCACCTGCACTGGCAGGCAATGTCCTCACCTCTTTAATTTTTCAGCAGCTTATGAAGGCAATTGACTCCAGAAAGGTTAAGCAAAGTGAGAAAGGCCCCAGGACCAGGCAGGGGTTGCTGATGACTACAGTCTGAGGGAGCTCAGTGCTGCTTTTCCAGCACCCCCTGTAGCTCTGCCGATTGCTATACAGGCGATTACAACACATCTCCAAGCAAGAGGCAGGGAAGCCTATTAAAAGCCATTACTTGCTCGAGAAGAGAAGCAATTAGAATGGGCTCCAAATAGCACCAGTACGTGGGCAGCCACTGTGGCATGACAGGTGGGTGCTGCCATCACTGTGGGCTGCATTCAAGCTGCTGACCACCTGTAAGCAGCAGCTAGAGAGCAATTACTAGTCATTAATAATCCATACACTTTGTGTCCCATGATTCATCTAAGGAGTCCCAGGTGCCTGGCAGAGCACTAAACCTCACGGATGTAAGGAAGGTAAATACTGTGTTCTCATGATTCTTTTGTTGTTAGGAAAACTAAGGCACATAGATGTCACGGTCAGCACTATGAGGAATCGCTCAAAATTTGAGGGTAATCAGATCTCCTGAGCTTTAACAAACCTATCAGACTAAGAGTGATCACCCTGAAAGGGATGCACAGAATATGGAACCCACATACTCCTCATTTCAAAGGCTGCTGTTTAAAATTCCAGCTGCTATGCCTTGTTCAAAGTCACACCGTAACTCAAGGGTGGGAACTTGAAAGGATCCAGAAGTTCTGGCTTCTGAAATGACCAGCAGCTCATAGTTTGTGACATTTTTGGCTGCACAGCAGCATTTTAATCTCAGTTTTATGTAACAGAAAAAGGCAAAAATGCTCTCAGATTTTTGTACAACAGCCTGCTTCCAGTCCCCTTCCCCAGGAAAGGGCTTTACATGTACAAACTGCAGGGTAGTACTACTAAAGCATCACTTTTTTCTAAGTAAAGTCCCATAGTATACAAGGGGATAGTGACAGCAAAGTCCAGTCTACACTCTCCCTCTCTGCTGCAGCTACAAAATTTTCAGTGACAATAAGGAGATCACGTTTTAAGTCTTTCAAGCAAATGATCAATTCTGCCTGAGGGGAAAAATGTTGGGTTTTTAGTCAAGGATTTCGGTAAACAGAGCCTCTAAGAATTTCCTGCATCAATCAGTATGTGCTGAGAGGCAAAATGGAATGGAAATGCTGAAAGCAGCAACTAACAGACCATTTGAAAGCACTTCCCCTCCCTCTCTGCGTATACCGGAGCTTCCAGTGTTGACCTGCTGCCACTGGTAACAGCCCACTTTTGAACTATGAGGCCACGGGGAAGAGCTTGAAACTTACCCTTTGCAGAGAGCACTGACAACCTGCCCTACCAGCTACTGTGGTTTGTTTGTAGGAAATATTTCAAGATAGCCAGACATTAATATTTCCCGAACTCCCACTTTTACATCAGCTGCTGAAAGCTCAGAACCAAGCTCAGGAGGACACCAACACAGCGATGGTAAAGTTTTCAAGGAAATCTGAGTATCTTGAGCAACACATAGCCCCATCAGGCCATAGGGACACTCTGACATACACCCTGTGGCTGGATGAGCAGTGTCCCCACCTCAGAGCTGTCAATCCCTTTTTAGGGCCAAAAGAGTAACTGCTGGTCCTCTAAGACATAGATTTCCAAGGAAGAAGGGAAGAATAACAGCCTAGCTCTAAGGGGCCCATCACTGCAGCAGCAGCACAAATGCCTGTGAAGGCTTCACCTCTGTATATTCCAGCGAGGCAGAAAGCTCAGCAATCCACCACAGAGCCACTAGGCCTTTTTCATCACTTCACTCCTCTGCTGATGCTGTCTGAGAGCTCAGCAAAACTCCATGCCACAAATAACAGCCTAGCTGCTAATGATGGGGTAGAGGTAAGTGTGTTTATCCCTTGTTGTCCCATCCTGGTGCAACAGAAATTCCTGCTAGAGGTGACCTGAGGAAGTCAAGTGAGTGGGATCCTGTGACCCTTTACTGAGGTAGTTGCCAAACTCATAAATTTCAGTGGTGGTGCTATGTTATGATCTTGAATGGAGACCGAGAGGAGAAGCTGTCTGAAAGAGCCAAGCAAAACACTGTGGGCACACAGGAGAAGGAGCACCAGAGCTTGTGCTGGGCTGGTTTTCTTTAAATAGGCAGTTCCAAAAGCTCCTGTCATTTTTACAAGGATTAATACAGTCCTTTTAATAAAATCCTGCCTAATACTGATGAATCATCCATCATGAGATCCTTTTCTTGATAAGTTCATGGAAGACATGAGCCAGGGCAGGGGAACTCTCAGAGCTTCAGCCAGCTCTGCAACAAGGCTATAGCCCAGAGCATGATGCCACCAGCAGCTCAGGTCCTGCAGCATGAGAGGAACAGGGTAAGGAAGCTGTGGATCAACCCACTGCTCCCAAAGACAGGACTGCAGGGGACCAGTCTGTCTCATCAAGGGGAGGGGCATGCAAGCAAGAACTGAAGAGAAAACGAGGAAGAAACCACAGAAGGAAATGGAAGGCAATGTCTAGGGCTGGAGTCCAAGCAGGGCACAGGTAAGGGAAAGGGCAGGATAGGGAGTGGCAACAGGACCATGATGAAGGAAGAAAAATAGATGGATGGACAGCAGATCTGCTCACTCACAGGAAAGGACAACAGAAACCCCTTGCACTCATCAGTCCCGTGTTACTGCACACATGCTTCAGCCTGTATTTCTGCTGCAAGGTTCTCACACACACTGTGGAATGGGCTTCCCCACATGAAGACTGAAAAATAAACGAACAGTGCTTTTTTTAACTTCACTTCATGATGGGAATGGGTGAGAAGTCATAATTTAAAAATCTGTGATAGCAATATTGCCTTTGCTGTATGGTTTGCAGATCCAAAGAGAAGAGGCCTGTGTTGTGGGGGAAGATGCTGAACAAGCTGTCAAAAAGTGTAACAGACTTTTGCTTCTCTGTGACAAAGCCACATACATTGGTGAATATACCAAAAAACCCAAAACCATCACAAAGTTTTTCTACAAGTATTTTTCAGGGTTTTGAGGGAGAGAAAAGGCTCCCAAATCACAGCATTCATTGTCAAATGATGAAAAAGTTGGACTTTTCAAAAGAGTTTCTAAAGACTGTTTCAATGTTAAAAAAATGAAATATATATATTAAAAAAAATCCTTTTTCATCTTTCCCCTGCACTAAAAGCCTTGTAAAAATATTTTTCTCCATGTCCTGTGGATGTTCTTTTCTCCACAATGAGTATTCTCATTATGCAGAAAAAAGTGGTTTGCTATAATTTCATCCAGTAGCTGCAAAAAGGAACATATGCCCAACTGAAGCAGTAAAAATGGAAAATGGAAACATTTTTTTAGAATAGAGGTAAACTTGAAACAGAAATTTGGAAAATGTAACTTCAGTGAATCTTGTTCCAGTGGGAAACAACCTATATCTCTCGTAATCCCTGAAAGTATAAAGGAAGTAACTTGCTTGATTCAGGGAACTGCAGATTTAGGAATTTTCTGAGTTATGAATCCAAATGTCACTCCCAAAACAGAGTTAAATTGTGTTCCTTTTGCTTTCTAGGCTCTAGGTTTTCCTGAACAACCAAGACAGCTTTGAAATGACTTTAAAATAAAAACAGAAAAGGTGCACTTAGACCTCACCAAGAACTCTTTCCCCTGCTCCCCCACCCCAATCCTGCAAAACCACACACACCAAAGCAATCTCTCCCTCCAAGTTCACCACACAGTCCCTGGCCTCGGGATGGCACAGTCTGGAAGAACACCATGCACCAAGGCATGTCAGGCTGAACTGATGTCTCCCCAAGCCCAAGCTAAATCCTCTGACTGCTGCCAGGACAGCTGGACAAGGAGGGACCTTGTCCTGTCTGGGCTGAGGTGAGCAGAGCTGTGGCCTTGTTCCTGGGGCTGCCAGACCTCCAAGCTCTCCGTGCTGCTGGTCACTGCCAACACTGACCTGATCCCCCAGTTCTTCAGCCACAAAGACGAGTGTGCACATGTGTGTATGCTCCCTTTTAGTTGCATGCACGTACAGGTGTATTTATACACATCCCTCACAAAAACCTAACTTACAAGGCGTCAATTATCCACTGAGGGGCTGCTACTAGAGAAGTTACCCAAAGAATAAATAATAAACTTGCTCCTTTCTGTGCTAGTTTTCTCTGTGAAATATAGGCCTGTGATGTCTTTTGTTTTTAACAGCAGAAGGCTGTCTAGTTATTTTCTTGTTTCACTTTCAATATTCTTTAGCCTTAGTTAATTTCGCAGGCCAGGGAACAGAGATGATTCTATGATCCCACTGGATCTGGCTGGTGGATTCTTTCCACCCTATTTCCCAGATGTACATTTGATTTTTCTTATGTTACCCCTGATACAATAAACCTTTAGCTTGCTGTTTCACATTGCCTCTTTTCAGCCCCTTGTTCTCCCCACAGCAGAGCTGGAAGGCAAGGAACTGAGGATTCCTGTTCTGAGCCAGCCCCCTGCATGTTTCTTGACCACGCTGGCTAACAGAGGCTCTGTTGTGCTCTGCACTGATAGAAATGACCCAGCCAAGGGAGTGAAAGGCAGAGGATAGATTCATATTATACAATGTTAGTGCTATCAAAATACAGCTGGACCTAAAGAGCCTATTCAGAAGCTCTAGATCGTGCTTAAAAAGTAAATAAGGTGTCTTAAGCACAGCTGCCTTAAAAATGCAGCTTAGTAAAACGTTTAAGACCATTTTACAAAGTAGTGTAAGAAGCTGGGTTTGTTCTCTTAGTTTCCTTATGTGCCAAAAGAAAAATGGAAGAGATTAAACTTTAAATACTGATGCAGCATATTTGGTTAATGACTAGACAAATGACATAACAAAATTTTGCCAAAAGCAAGAGACATGCAACTTACTGCCCTAGCTGATGCAAATTAGAGCTACTTTTAAAGTCTGTCATTAGGTGTGAAAGCTACTCAAGCAAACAAACCTGGGCATCTGCACCAGTCCTATCCCCAAAAAAGCACTTTATGGACCCTATTGCTGTAACTCTGTAATCCCTTCACCTGAGAGCCAAGGTGATGAAATGTATGGAGTCTGCCCACAGGGAAGAGAAAGATACTGTTGTGTCTGCTTAGTCCTCATGTTACAAATAACCACTGCAGAAAGCAAAACCTTCATGGTGACACAGCTCAAAGCAGCAGCACTCAATTCTTAGGGAGTTGTCCCCTCAGAATAACAAAACAGAGACAACCATAACAGTGCCAGGCTCACATGGGGAAACTGTGAGAGCTCTGAACTAAGCTACTGCCAGTGACCCACAACAGTACACAGACATCTCTGTGGCTCTGAAAAGCACATACTCGCTGCTTCCTCCCAGGAGGAATCTACTCCTGACCTACTTTTGGCCAAAAGACTTCATCAAGGCAGGAGATAATCCCTGCCTGTGTATAGGAGATGACTGAGAAATGTGTCTGCACAGAATTCAACACCAACTTATTCTCCATTTACCTTGCTATGATGTTTTTTTCATCATCTGTACCATTGATAATTTCTCAATAATCATTGAACTCCATTATTTAATCCAAGAAACATTAAAAGTTTTTAGGTTTAGGGTAATGTAAAAAGAGATAAGCTTATTAAAAAAAAAAGATGGGCTGATTGGGAGGGAAAAGCATTGCTGCTACTAATAGAAGAGTTACCTGCCAATGCATTTAGACACCTTACCTTATCCCCTGGCTGTGGTCTCATAAGAGAGACTTGATCATAGCCTCGTCGAACCAAAGCCCACAGTGCATCAAGTTTACCCTGAAATTAAAAAAAAAAAGACAAGATATGACCAAGAAATGTGGTGAAAATAGCATGAGATTAAACTACAGGTGGGTTGGTACAGCTTTTCTGTATTAACCTGTTTGCACACACTCTGGTCCTGTACCTTGCCCTCTGTACAATGTTTATCTAGACAACCAGAAGTACCCCAGTAGGGTAACAAATGGCCCACATGCAGTGGAGCCAAATACCCAAAATGCAGTGAGGATGAGAGTAGTTTAATGTGAGCAACTCCCTTAAGAGGCGCAATTAGACAGGTGTCACTCTAATGCTCTGATCTTACTTTAGGTGTTACAAAAGGCAGAACAATAGTACAGTACAGATGGGAAGAGAATTGAAGCATGGATAAACAGCCACAAGAACACCTACCTAGAAGGGCTTTAAAATTCACAGATGCTTTCCAGACAAATTTAAGCACTGTTTAATTGATCTGTGAGTGAGGAGGGGAGGGGGAACTCACCCCACAAAACACTGCTTTGGGACATGGCCACAGATTCCTGTGATGAGCATGGTGTGCTGCAGCCTTGACTGTGCTAGCCCTGCAACTTCCTTCTCTATAAGCAGAGATAACAGCCCTTCCCTGCCTTTAGGGTTGTGTGAGGATACATACATTAAAAGGCATTGAAAAACCAGATATTATAATGACAGGGGAGAATTGAGGATGAAAATATGGAGAGACTGAGTGACTTGCCCAAAAATCAAACACTACTGTCTTGTGGCTGAAGTAGGGGGAAACAGAGCTGAATCCCAGCCCAAGCCCTTAGCCACAACGCAGTCAAAGCAAGGACAGTGCATTTTATCTGATCCTCATATACTGCCTTGGGATGGCACAAAAAAACATCTGCCCGCCCTAAGGTTCAAGTAATCTGCTGTTGCAACCCAGGCAAGAGTACCTGAAAAGACACTGTGAGCTGAGGAAAGGAAGATTTCTGCTCAAACCCTCTACTCTTCTCAAAAAAATACAGCAACAGAGTGCCAAGTGAAATGCATGTTCCAAAACCAGGCAAAGGTGAGGATTACTGGCCACTTTTCTAAACAGGCTCTCTCAGCTCCGCTGAAAGAAAGGTTGTGCTAAGGAAGTGGGATATGCTATCTTACATTACATGAGAGACTGGGTAAAAAGGAGGGTCAGACTCATTACCTTGATTGGAGTGTACCATTTTCGCTGGGAAGGTGGTTTTCTCACATGGGGCTTCTTTGGCTTGGGTTCCCATGGCTCATACTCCTGTTCTGGCAACTTAATAATAGCATTTTTGGGTTTTTCCAGTTTTGCTCCNAGATGGTTTCCACAGATATTAATCTAGTTCCCATCAGTTGACCAAGTGCTACCAGGAATGAAGTGAAATTTAGGAAAGCACCAAACTCCCATCGCAATCAGAAATGCACATTTAAGAATAAAATAGTCTCACTCAAAAACTGCTGAACTACCAGCCTTTGCATATTCCAGTAACCTAAGGTGTGGGAATTCACAGCATCTGCGGCAGGTGAGAATCCTTAAGGTTGGTAGGACCTCTAAGATGATTGAGTTAACCCAGCACCACTAAACCACATCTCAAGTGCCACAGCCACACACCTTTTCAACACTTCCAGGGATGGTGATTCCATCACTTCCCTGGACAGCCTGTTCCGACTCCTAATCACTCTTTCAGTGAAGAAATCTTTTCCCAATATCTAATATCCCAGTATCTGATTTTGTTGTCTGACTTAGCTCAAGCAGAAAAGTGACTCTGCATTCAAGAGCAATATATGATCCATGGTGTCGTAGTCAGCATACCTTCTCAGCATCAAGGATAAAATTCTTCCAAGGAAAATGGTTAAGGATATTAAGATGCCATACTTATCTGCAGTCTTGCAGAAACTTGCTGAGAAGCCTCTCCCCTTCCACAGAAACCAAGCACTGCATAGACAGCACCCTCAAATATAAAACCAGTGTAGCTTTGCCTGAATTTCCTCTGACAAGAGAACTGGATCCAATTGCACCAAAGGGTTTGATTCACTAAATTAAAACTTCTTTTAGTGCTTATCTCATTTTTTAACCTGCAAATTTTCTCTGGCTCATAATGCTA
>WEIT01002610.1:20800-56016 GCA_013389985.1 Dryoscopus gambensis | reverse complement strand
ACCTGGAATAAACAAACAATGGAGAAATCTGAGACAATGGTAGGGTTCATCCATCTCAATACTATGTCCTCTCTGCCTTCTTGCCCACATCACGAATGAGTCACCCTGCTTCATTCCCCCACATTCAATCCTCTCATCAGCTCCACTGCTCTTCAGCAGGCAAAAAAATCCCCCAGATAAGATGCTAAATCCATTACATTGAACCGTTTGATTAGTCAAGAAGTGCTCCAGAGTAAGTAACCCTGGTAGTTCTGCCTGAAAAATACCATATAACTACCAAATTAGTGCAAAGATACTTGCTCAGAATCTGCAGCTCCTCTGAACAAACTAAAGAAATCCCAACCAACAAAATGCAAAAAACCCCCTAACTCTTGTCTTTAAAGCAGACTGTAACAGCTTATGCACACATTAGTAAATCAATTCCATTACACTTTTATGCAGCATGTTTCAAAGCTGGTCTAAAGGAGGTCTTGATACCTACAGAAACTTGAGTCACATCCATGAGCTTATTTAAAATTCTCATTCAATGTAAAAATCACATAGGCCTTGAAACAATCAAAAACCCAGACTAGAGTAACTTCAACAGGCACTTTAAGCAAATTGTTGAATCAGGGCTTTACAAATGTGGCAGTATTTTTCTTAAGCAAGGTTAACCACCCACTCCCAACACTAACTCTGTGCTTTGGCAGAGAATACATGAAACCAGGTCAATAGAATGAAAAAAATATACTTACCACTGTGCAGCAAAGGGGCCAAAACCACCACAGAAGAGCCAGAGCCAGCAGCAGAAAGAGAATCAGAAGAGCAATGAAAAGGATGGTCCCAGTCAGCTGCAAGCAAGATGATTCTTTTTAATCAGTTACCTTTGTATGCCTCAAAGAAAGCAGGAGTCCTAAAGTTACACATTTAGAGTCATCTTTCCCTCACTACAAGGTCTCAGGTAGATTGTGTGGTCAATCACTATTATCATTAGGATCACATCAGTATCTGAAGTCACAAAACCAGGGAAACATCTCCTCTTTGCAGTGTCTATAATTTATGTATGAATTTACGGTATGTTTCTAGCCCACTAGATTCAAGAAGGTTAAACTTGTATACAACCCATTCTGTGCTGAACAAGTCCCTTAATTCTGTCTGAATGGCATTGCAAACTACATGACCACAGACTCTCAGGTGTGCAGAGCAACCTTTCATTCCTAGAGACGCAGAATATGCAAATGCTGATATTCAAAGAATGGGAATACTGGAGCTCAGACCTTATGGGTAACTGTTTACATGTCAGTATCATAGAACAGAGCACAACTTGCTCAGTGCATCAGCTCCCAAGCCTGCCTGTGTTGCCTCTGGACTCAAGCTGCTCACACAACCTTTGCCTGAGTGATTATGCAAACCAGTCAATAATGCTGTTTGTTCTTGGTATGCTTCTTAGGGCTGTTTTGACTATTTTTAATGAGATACTGTAATCATTATCTTAAACATTTCTGATTCTTCTATCCACTGACCTCTCTGCAGAGAACAGTGAGACTCTGGGGATGAAGAGCTAAGGATCTATACCTTCAAAATCAAAGTTAAATTTTCTTTAAAATGACTAGGAAAAAATATCAAGTGTTAACACTTGAAATTAGCTTTTCAGAGCAACTAGGCAATCAGAGAGAATCACAGCTCTGATTTTTCTGTGTAAATCTTCATGGCTCCTTTGCACTTGGAGCATTTCATGTTAGTGCATTCAAAAGAGATTAATTCTCTATTGCTCTGATGGCTACAGGAATCAGGTTTTCATATGCTGCTTGCTTCCTGCAGAACGTACAGAGCATGTGGCTTTTGGAAAGTAAACGTTTGTTTCACATGGGCAGTGGCGTGCTGAGACATGCCCTATCCTTGGACTATACTGGGTTCTGGAATAATAGTAACATTAGCTCTGGTATTTCAGCTTCTTTTTTTTTTTTATACTAGGAAAAGAAACCTCTTCAATGGTAGATTTTCAAAATTTGAGAAGAGGTTCAAGTCATCAGCAACAGGGGTATCAGGGAACAGGCAAAACTTAGCAGCAAACTAGAGGAAAGCCTGGGGCTAGGAAGATGTGAAAAGAGCTTGAAGAAAGGTCTGTCAGTCAGGCTGAGGAAAGAGTTGCCTAGAGAGGAAGCTGTAAGATTTTCAAAGGATAGGTGGGAGGATAAAGGGAAAGAAACCAAATCCCAAAAGTTATTTCTATATGATAAAGTCCATGAGATTCACCTTATTAAATCTGGAACTACTTGCTGAATTTCTATGACACCAGAAAGTGATGCTTAGCCCCTTCTTACAAAAGGGATCCCCTTCACTGTTCTAAGCGCGTTTGTTTTCCCCTCAGACAGTGAAAAGGCTGAGGGTGGAAAGCACCAGCTGGTAAGAGCTTTGCAAAGTCTGGGTGAGATCCCAAATGACTGACTTGGGTGGTACCTAGCTCTCTCTCAGGCCAGCTCCTAAAGCTGTCAGGACTGGCACATTCAACATGCGATTAACACAATCACAGCTGCTAGTCCATGCATTTAGGCAGGTAACTCAGTGTCCCGTTCTGTGTCACAGCATTGCCATCCCTACACTGCTCTGTGGCTCTTTGTCACAGATGCAATGAACTGACCTGTTTTTAGGATATGCTATTTAGCTTCNCATGGCCCCATGTACAACGAATACATCTGGAAAGCAGATACTTGAAGAGAAATGCATTCCCAGTGAAGTCAGTTTGCTGAGAAAAGGGTGAGTAAAAATCAAGCATAACTTTAAGAAGTATTGCTGCACTCCTTAAAAACAAACCCAAGCACAGTGGCAATGCAGTACCACTGCTACTATTATTCCAAGCACACATTACCTCCTTGTTTTTTAGCCTTTGTTCCCAGGCATTGCTTTTCCCATGCTGACTGCACGTACAAATTGCTGAGACATTTGCCAGCAGTAGTTCAGGAGCTGCTGGCAGCAAGAAGCTAAAGAGTCTTCTTTTAATGATTTTAATGATACAAAGCACCATAGTGAAGCTGGACTTTGAAAAGAAAATAGCAGACTTCATGCAGCTGAACAGAAATAAGCACAGGGATCACACAGAGGCTTTCGGATTATAGTGAAGATACTTACTGTACAGAAAGGACAGAAGGACCAGCTGGGGAGGAGAGCTGAGCAGGCCAGCTGACTGCCACCCACAGAAAAGGAAACAGGAGAGGAAAGGAAATTGAGGGAGTCTCTAAAACGAGAAGAGTGAAATGCATGAAATTAAGACAAAGTTGGAAACTGAACTGCCAACCTCCCTGCTTATGGGACACAACAGGAGCAAGACAGTATTTTTGTATCAGCTGCAAATCAGGCTTCCTGCCTCCTTCACATTCAATCTGAAAGAGGCTGGTCAAAAACTGTCAGATTGACATGACTGGAGATTAGATTCCTCTTCTTATCCTAAGGCTACCAAAAGGGAAATCTTCCTTCATCCATGCTCTGGCCTTTAGGAACCCCAGTTAGGGTTGAGACTTCAGTCTTCATCAGAAATAGATGGGTAACTAAATGCACCAGTTAACACTTGTGTTTCACTGCAGACTTGAAAGGTTTTATTGTACCTGAGGTAAAAGAGTGGAATAAAATGTGAAAATATCAGTCCTCAGTATGGAAAATTTGGAAGAAAGTTTTGGCAAAATAGAAATAATCCAGTAAAGAAGTAAACATATCTCTGCTAAATTGAGTCCCTGCAATCCAAACTGCTCCAGCATTCTGGTGTGATATTTCTACCTTCATTGCTGAAAACCTAAGAAAATTAGATTTACAAGTTCCAGTCGTCTCTATCTACATTCCTGCCCTTCTGTTCTCCAGCTGTCAAAATGGCCAGCAATGACTACAAACCAATATGACAGCATTTGGCATAGGCTATAAAAGTCCTTTTGACACTAATAACAATAAAGCTCAAGTTTAATACAAACTGCTATCAGGTACCTCAGCCAACTTGGTTTAGACCACAAGCACAAGGCCACATATTTAGTTACTGTACTTGCTTGCACCAGCTATGGGCACTGGCTATTTTTACACCAAAGCAAGGAAGACATCTGCTTATCTATTAGTCAGTTTCTTAATTTTGCTTGTTTAATTCTAAAAATCACATTTTGATAAAGGATCACTTCTAGCTGTTTATCCCCGACACTCCACTTGGTCTTTTTGACCATGTGATGTGCTGGAGATTAGGTTGTCCTTTCCCTCTGTGGCCTTTCCAGATACAAGTCCTACCAGTTGTATCTTTTACCCTAGATCCCATCAGAGACCCCCCAAGGCTCAACAGAGTGTTGCTCCCTGATGCTCCTTCCATCATTTTCTCAGATGTCCTTCTGTTAAGATCCTAGTTTTGAGCATCTCTCTCCTGGGGTAGGAATGGGCAGGGTACCTTTTGTTATAATTTTTTACTCAGAAAATCTACTGTGATCTATCCGTCATCATTAATAATTTGATCTTAAGTTGCCCTGGTTATTTTCCCAAGAACTGCTGGGATCCAGTCAGTAGCAGTGATGGAGAAGGTGCAGAGAGCTCATGCTCACTCAAGGAGGCTTTGCCTGAAGAACCGTTTCTTTCCAAGGTCTCATGGTTCCTCTGTCAAGCCCCATTGGAATTACTTACACAGTGTGTGCTGGTGATGCTGACAGAGCTGGAGATGAACGTTAGCCCGTTGTTCATGCTGACTTGTAGGAAAACCACCCTAGAGCACAAAACAGATATGTTTATTTTTAGTGTTGTCTTTACACCCATTGTTACCTTTACTCTGTTTTAGCCACTGGTTTATCAGCATGCATGGATAGCATGTCCTGTTGAGCCAGGGCACTTTCATGGCCTCAGGCACTTACCTGCATTTGACTCCCTGCTTGCCCTGGAGCCACCCTTTTCATGTTACCTTCATTGAGCTGGGACATATGCTCTTTATTAAAAAACCCCCATCCCACCTGGGGCAAAGGGCACTAGGACAGTGAGTCACAACAGAATGTCTCAGACAACAGCAATACTACTGCAGATAGCACAAGAAACTTTAAGACTTTTTCACTTAAAGAAACCCTTCTGTCAATGAGTCAGAATGTGTTCTTTTGTATCCAAGCAAATCCAGAACACCCGCACTGAGATCAAGAAAGGCAAAAACGCTGAAAGCCAGTGAAATTCAAGAAGAATCTTTCCTAGCCATTCTCCAATATCAGAGAAAGAGTCCAAGGGAGGAAAAAAATTTAAAGTGATAATAAAAAAAATGACAAAACCCTACCAAATTAATTTCCTTCACCCACAAATACAAAAGGGGAGGGAGGCATTCACTCTTAGCCCCTTAAGCACCTACAAGATCGCCTAGGGAAAAGGCAGAGCATTGTGCCACGTCTCCCAGAAGTCTAAAGGATTAAAAAGGCTGGAAAATATCAACACTAGACACAGCAGAGATAAGTACAGGAAGTTACATACACAGTAGCAGCAAAGGAATTCAAACCAAGCATCTCCTTTCCATCAAAATTAAAAGTTTGTCTTAAATTTAATTACCTTTTGGTCTGAAAAAACAGGATCTAGGAAGAGAGGAGGAATCACTGTTCTGTGATTCTATGATATGGGGCCATGGTCCAAGAAGACCTTTGGTTAAACTGTGCTGAAGACCCAACATTAAATAGAGCTATGCTGGCTCCTACTAGGAAAGGATTTGGCACAAAGGAGATGGCTGCAATATGACACACACACACAAATTTATTAGCTTGACACTTTGGGCAAAATCTTGAGCCTTGAGTAATGACATCCTCACCCAGCAGTCCACTCTCTCTTGACATATACTGGAAAGCAATACTCACTGTCCAGCATCTTCTATCACTGGGGCAGGACAGAGTAAGTATGTATCGTGAACAAAAGTCGGCTTTTCATCTGAAAAGAAATTAATAAAACTATCAAGGATGAAAAAAAAAAATTGTTCCAAGCAGGCCACTCCCTTGAGAAACACTGACACCAGTGACAGCCACAGATGAACTCAGTACATTAGCAAGTACCAAAACTCCCAAATAGTGCTGATTACAAATCCAAGTACAGAATAACCATTCATATTGATGCCAACGTGATGCTATCAGGCTAGAGATATCACAGCTAAGAATTGGAAGTTTATCTCTGTTCCTGACAGCAGTGATCAGCAGTTGGAATTCAGCTTTAAGCACTATTCATCATGTCTACCTTAAAAGTACATGCAGCCTCCACTCACACTGAATACTCGGACCCCTCAAGTTACTCAAGGGCTCAAAATTTTAGGGTTCAATTTTTGTCTATCTACATCCAAACACACACAGAAGAGAATCCAAGGCTGCACTGTCCGAGCCCAAGAAAAAGAAAGGAGGGAGATGGGGTGGAGATGAAATCAAAAAATACTGGGGAGAAAAAAACCCCAAAGCCAAACAATGGTTGGTGATTTACAGGAAACAGGCAGAGAGGGGGCATGACTGATGTTACCATGAGGACCTGCTCTGCACTAGTTGCTTCTCCTGGACTCAGCGTCCCCCCTGTGGCAGCATTATCTGTAAACAGCCCACGTTTATAAGGGTTTGGTGCAGGCAAAGTCAAACACAAGGGCACACGTCTTCCCACCTCCTTGCACTCCACTGCTCCAGGAATCAGCAGTGCTAATCCTGTTGCTTTCAGAAGTCACCTCCAGAAAGCCAAGTGCTGTGAACACAGACAGGAGGCCCAGCAGGAATCCTGCATTGCCACTCCACCCAAAGCGTGTAAGCTGAGGCACAAGAGCAGACACATCACTCCAGTGACTATAGCTTAGCTCTGAATGGCCAGCAAAGCAACCATGGTGCCGGCCTGGAGAAAGACTGGTCTACAAGAGTCAGACTCAAGGGAATAATGGGCTGATAAAAGCTGCCATCTTATTTATACTTTAGAGGCTTGATTACTCTTTTTATCTAGGAAAGAAATTAAGCAACAACAGATGTAAAAGTTGTTCCTTCATGCTTCACCCGCTTCAAGCACACCTGAAGACAGAGCTCATTTCCCTGCCTTGGCAGAGATGAGGGCATGGAAATCAGTGATATGTTTTAGGGCCAGCCTGAGGAAAAAAAAGCCAGCACAGATCAGCATCTCATCACAACATCTGTTGCAAACCTAACCCAAGGAAAACACAGCATGGAGTTGGAATGGAACCAGAGTAGTTTTCCTCCTGTGTGTTTCCAGGCCCAGGTCAGCACTCACTGTGTGAAGTCCAGTCAAGGTGCTAATGACTGGGGACAAGGAAGAAAAAGCAAAAAGTCTGTCTAGCTGGTAAACCACAAAAAACAAATCCTGGTTAAAGCATATCTGTAAATGGAATAAATGCAAGACCACCAGAGCTGATTGACTGCAGTGTCGACATAGACAACTGGGATGGGAAATGAAGGAGCAATTCATGTGCTCCCTCTTGTAAATGAATTCACTGCTAGGAAAGGCACCAGTCTGGCCACGACAGGATATGAAAGCCTCTACTGTGCTCAGGCCACAAGGGTAGCATATATGAAAAAGGAGCAGAGCTCCCCTCCCCACACCATGCTTCACTCTGCCAGACACACACTGCTTCTCAGGAATGAGAGAGGACTGCTGAGAAACTGGACACTCCATCTTCTTTTGGCCATTCAGTCCTTTGCCTGGCGGCTGAGAAAGCAAACAAAAGACCCTGTTCAGCACAGCAACAACAGGGAGTTTCCATGTTATACAGTTACTGTGATGGCACCAGCAACTGGTGTCAGAGAGGAACAGAGCATGCCTGGGTGGTGCTAAGGTCACTGTGCAGCAGCATGCCCCGTGCAAGTGCTCACAACACAATTGAAAAAGGATGAATTTTAAGCTTCTTTTGAGTGCACACCTCTACCCCAGCTCCCTCTCACATCTGCTGCAAAGACTCCCCTTAACATGGATAAGAGCTGGCCTGTGTCCCGTGAGGTGACACAGCCACAAGAGTCACTGCAATCCATCAGCCTGCAAACTTACTGATAGTGAGGCTGTCATTGAGCTTGAAGCTGCAGAGTACCTGGTCGATATTTCTTGCATGATAAAAGCCGTTGCCTCTTACCACAACTTGAAAGGATTCTGTAAGTGAAAACACAGAAGATTTATGAGAAATAACTCAAATACAGCATTTCTGTTCAGAGTGACCTGAATTAAAACATGACAGTTGCTGTTTTCTACCCTATGCCTGAAATAAAACATTCACACTGACACTCTCTCTATTCAGTAGCAGCGTCCAAGAGTGGCATTAGTGCTTCAGAGTCTTCTCTGTCTCAAATCAGCTCCCACAAGTGTAACACAGAACTGCAATGCCTTAAAGGTGCCACAGTAAAACTAAGTCTTACTTGACTGATGTTATCTCATGGTTCCTCCACAGCTTTTGGGGCAGACACCTTTGCTAACCACAAATACCAGTCCTTCCCCCTAACCTGCATGGCAGATGGCACTGGGCCTTCAGCAGCAGCTCTGTTCAGGCAGATGCTGACAGACAGAACTCCCCTCCTAAATATCCTGTGACTCAGAGAGAAAGCTTTGCTTGTGGTACAAACTCCGGGAAAAAAACAGCGCTCCTGCCCATGCACTGAGTCCATGCACAGCCCCACTAAAATCTGCTCTGCATGGGAATATCCAAGGACGTAGGCAGCACTGTTTTCTTTGTGCTCTTCCCCACATCCCTGCCCCAGCAGCTGAAACCACCAGTGGCACAAGGAGAGACCTGCCACAACTTCTGTTGCTTTAGTCCTGATAGGGAAGGCACCTGTGATTTTTGACATTATTGTGATAAGCAACTATGATTTGTTCATTCAAGCAGGAGAAGCATCATCAGGTTTGGGTTTTTTGGCAAACATTCCAATAGCCTTTTTACTGACAGAGCAGTTTTGCATTTGAGTAAAGCCTCTGTCAGAAGTGAGATCCCAACTGCACATGGCCTCCACTACTGATCATGTTGCAGTGCACTGAGCTTACTCACAAACCTACAAAATAACTCTTTGTATTGCCAGAGAGATCAGTAATGCCTGGCTGATCATCTACTAGAAGTAGAAATGTGCAGAAGGGAAGGGACAGAGACAGGTAGAGGTAGGATTGCTGAGTTTATGTCCATCATGAAAGCACCTGGTGTCACCATACCCAGTACAGTTAGAGACAGGAAAGGTAACTTGAGGAAGAAAAGTATAAAGAAATCTGTCTTTGTTTTGTCAGCTTCTCCCCAGCAAGCTTTTAAAGTTATTCCTTTGTAACCTACATAGTTAGCACTTCTCCTTGGAGCTCTAACAACACAGTTTGCTATTCTTCCCTACCTTTTACTGTGCACAGGTGAAGCCCGACACAGACCCACAGTCCCCTTTCTGCTAGGGGGAGTCTGAACTGCCGAACTAGGCACAAGATGCACCAGGAAGAGAAGTGGCAAGGGAAACTTCCCTCTAGGACACAAAAAGCCATTGCGGCCACTACACTGACCACAGAGATAACATCTTTAATGCAGGCAGGTGGAGAGACGTTACAAATTTGTTCTGTTCCCAGCACACTTTTGAAACTCCCTTTGACACTGCACACAAGCTGACAGCTGAGATCCCTGGCACATAGCAAGGGAAAGCACAGAAGTTGCACTTTCACGCATGAATCTCTCACTTTAACCAAATCCTCCACACGGATCTCACACCAGCCTCTCAGCAGCATCTGAGACCAGCCCAATACATGGAATATAACAGCACAACACAGGACTAATTAATCTTCAAGCTCCACATAGAAAAATATGAATAAATTATATAGTACTCCACTAGTAGCAAGTAAAACCACAAACAAGTCTACATGCATCATCATTCATACTTTGATGAATATGCTAAAAAGGAGAGCAAAACAATGGTGGTAGGATTGAGAGGAGCAGTACATGATTTTTAGCAATGTAAGATTTGGCTTTTAGTAACATTACATACAAAGCACTGCCATGTTATTTGTATGCTTGGGAGGAAGGAGTCGTTATTGGATAATACTACACGAGGCCCAAAGGTGGCTGAAATACATTCAGCCTCATCTGCCTGCCCTTCATTATCAAGCTACTGCAAGGCAAGCTAGCACAAGGACTTGGAGTGCTCTAACTTTTCTGTACAAACAGCTTGTTTTTGCCAAAAACACTCTCAGTCACTGCCATTCTCACTGCACTGAGATCTAATGCAACTCCAAGAGAACTGGACTAGGGCACTGACAAATTACAATAAAGCACTGGAAATCCACACTCCGGTTTTCATCATGGTAACTTGCTCATGAGCAGGGCCCTGAACTGACAAAAGCCACAAGGTATGTAGGAATCAAAGAGATATTTTGGAAGGAGAAAAAGAAAGTATCTACTGAAGTGCATTTTGAAATTAAACATGTGCTTAGGCACCTAGCTGAAGAAAGATGGTAAAATTGAGATCTCAATGAGCACACCAGGAGCCAAATACACAAATCCAGCATCAGAATTTGTCCTCTTTCTAATGGGAAGGGTTATACATCCTGGTGGTTACTGGGGCGGTGGGCATTTCTTTAAACAAATGAAAAATGGAGTGTAGGACAGATTCATTTGCTGCTTACTCCAATAAGAATCTTGAGTTACTCTTAGTCAGATTGATGCCTTGAGCCATTCCACATCTAACCCAGCTGATACACTGAGAATTATTCTTGATGAGCATCCCTTTTTTTTTGCCAGCAGAGCTGAGAGTCATGACCAGCCCTGAGGGCAGCTGGGCCTCTGCCCACTCACCGGAACTACCTGCCTGGGACCACACACTGCCAGACTTGCTTGTAGCCAGCCCACATCACAGTGGCTTGAACGCCCACCCAAAATGATAATTTTTTCCCCATCTCAATTTTGTATTTTAATAAAAGCTTGCTAAAATGAAATTGCACTTAAATTTTTCTTCCCCTTCTCATGAATTAATGGCCTTAAAAGGCAGCAATCACAAAAACTTAATTGGGAGCTGTTTCAGTGGCTTGAAAAAGATGCAGCAAGTAAGAAACTTTCAACACAAGAAATCAGAAGGTAAAAGCTACATCTAGAAGTTTAGTCTTGTCAGGACAGTTTACCTCTCCTGCCATTCTTTTCACTGTGACTGCCACTCTGCACAGCCAGTTGTAAGCAAGTGATGAGGTAGCAACCTGTCCACCAGCACAAGCTGACAATATACCAGACTTGCAGGGAAATGTAAACAGCTGGTACCAGGTTTGTTGTTGCTGTTCAGAAGCCTATCTCCTCGGTTGCTCTGGAGCATTAGCATGTTCTGGGTGATGGTCTGTTGAAATGGCTAATTCCATTTAATTTTGCGCCCTGGCGCTGGCTGCGTCCTTTTCTGCCTTAGTTACTGTCAGATCATAGATTGCAGCTTTTGACAAGACAGCGAAGGGAAAAAGGTCAGCACTGAAATAACCGGGCGGCGCTGGCAGCGAGATGGTAGGTTGAAGCTGGTGTACACTGGCTGTGCTGTCGGCTCCGCTTCTCTGACTCTGATGAGAAGCTGACTGCTTGCATCCACACCTGGTAGTTGATGTGGCCAGTAGGATGCCACATCCAACAAAACCTTTCAATCACATCTGCGTACCATAAGCATAATCAAAGCAATGATGCTGTCAAACAGGATATGAGGCACCTCTGATGCTGCACTGATAGCCTGTTTACAGGCTGCATGTCTTGGTCACTTTAAATCAGAGGGAACAGGAAGGACCCAACTACACTGCTCCACACTGGGGACAATTGCAGGGTCAAAAAGCATTAAACATCAGATAGCTGTCACAATATGACGAGATCAATTTGTAACTGGACTTGCCAGATAGCTTCGTCACGGAAAGCCAGAGACCCAACTGGAATTGTCAACACATAGAAATTGTTCCATTAGCATTTTACTAAACCTCTGGCAAGTCAAAAATGAAACCAAGATCATCAGTAATCACCAATGCAGTAGTAACTACAAGAACACTTACAAGGAGTGGCTCAGACCCTGCTTTAAGCCCTGATCATAATTTGTTTCCACTGAGCCACACAAATCCCTTATGAACTCAAGCCAAATTGCAAAAATTATTAGCAATGCTAAAATAAAGGCTAAACCAATTATCACCTCACTCAGATAAGTTTCATACAAAAAGCGTGGACAGACACACATTTCAAGGCTGTAAACAGATAAATATCTTTGCTGGAGAACGTGATAATTTATTGCACTCTTTCCAAAGGTCTATTATTTTTCAATCATCATTTTGAAATGAAAATTTCTATTATGTATTTAAAAAAATCAACCAGGCAAACAAACATTCCTAACCTAAAATGGTGACCAAATGTGAATTTCCAGAAAATGTTACATTCTAATTTTCAGCCAGTGGGTACATCCACCATGCAAGCCTATCTATATTTTGATGTAGGTTTCAGTGGCTATATATCTTAACACAGTAATACATTATCAGTAAACTATATCAGTAATTACTTATATTTAAAATGCATAAAAATTCTGACATTAATGCAAAAAATAGTGAAGCCTATGAAGCAAAGTCCAAATGAAGCACATTAAAAAATAAACTACATTATATACAGAGCAGCACTGTAACTGTCCAGTGAACTGAGCTCATGATCTGGATTCACACTGCCGTGAAAAAAGTTGTTTAATCCCAGGAGATTCCTTCCAGGAGACAGTGGTGCACACAGCTGTACACATGAACCTCCAGCAACACTGAAGTAAGTGGGATATTAAAGGATAATAAATCTAAGCACAAACGTAAATATTTGTAGCCTCATGCTGTAAAACCTCTTGCAGGAGGTAATTTCAACTGTGGCTTGCAAGATAATAATAAATGCTACTAGACCTGATTCTTAGTGCCGAAGACTTTATTATTTAAATACAACAGTATGCAAACAGTGTACAAACAGTGTACACCATGCGAAGCTGCAGCTTTAGCTACCTCCCATTTTTAAGCTCTCTGCTGCTACAAACAAACCTTCAAGCACGTGGAGATTGGGCAGCAAAGCTTCACCATGTGCCAGCCCTTGCACGGCTGACAGGCACACAGCAAACCTCAGAATGTGAAAGAAGCGCCGGTACCTTGCTGAATCAGCAGCAATACACAGACACTGATTCTGCCCAATTTATACTGGTGTTGTTTGAAAGCCACAAAGACAATGAAAAACTTCTACAAATCCAAGTAAGACCACAATATTGTTTGGGGTTTTTTTTTTTAAAGGGCAAACTATTTTTAAAGTGTACTTGTGTAATTTTAATCACATTTGTCATAAAGTTGTTACCTAGCAAGCTTAGCAAAAAATGAAGTGGTTTGAACTCATCATCCTTTGGAAAAGAAGAATAAATTTTACTCTTTTTGCTGAAATATATTAGTTTTATTGAAAGAATTTTTTTTCTTGAGATTTTACTTCCTCAAATAGTCCATAAAGATATTTTCAACACTGTATTTGAAAAAATGGTTTCAAATTCAACTTTCCAATATTCTTAACATTGTTCCAAACAATTGAAAGAATACTACTGAAATCCTTCCTATTGGAACACTCATGTTTTCATGTAGATAAATGAATTTTTGTTGAACAGGACAGCTTGCAATAAAGCTTTGCACAAAAAATTGATATGTATATGATAACTAAGCAAAAATAGGAAAGTATCATTATGAGATAAAAAGCTTTAAATGTCAAAGCTTTAAAACTGTTTTTTATAATCAACTCCACAATATTTTTTAAAGTAAAATGATTCCTTTAAATTTTCTACAAATGAGGTTTTACATCTAGTTCACAATTATCTACTTAGGAATAATTCAAGAGACACAAGGATGTTTCATGTTAAATCGAAACTTTCAGAGTAAGTTCATATAGTGACTGACATGTGGAAATGAAGAGTGAACAATTCCTCTTCTGCGATACTAAATTTTTCCTGAGTTTCATATTTTCTCTGTTTTCAAGGTCAGCTTTCATGCACCACTGACATTTTTATGTGCTCCTTTTTACAGTGTACAAGGAAATGAACACAAGACACTAAAACTAGAGCTAAATAACCATGCTGAAAAGTGTACCTTCCAGCAAACTTATGGTGTCACTCTTACTCTGCTGCAATAGCTCCTAAAGTAGACAAAACCACAGCAAATTGCTAACATAAACCAGAACAAATCCAAGTTAAATACACTAGACATGAAAGGCGTGAAATTATCAACAACTCCTCTGGGTATCCTTCATGTTTACCATAAAGAATCACGGTTCTTTCAAATAAGTAAAACATTAGCATTTCGGAAAACACAACAGGTATCTTGGCCTATGCAGCGAATTGTATTTGGTTCAATAAACCTTAAATTTCTGTAAATGTTTTGCAAAACCTTGCTCTAACTGCTGACAAGTTCTAGCAGATCCCAGGAATGCAGTCTTTTCAGAAATTTGTGAGATATTGCCTTTAGACCCTAAAACACCTCTGTCAGTCTGGCTTTACATTACTTTTCTTCTCTCTCTCTCAGATTTTTTAGATAGTGGTATCTCCAATTCACTGAGTGTTACCTCTGTCAACTCTCCAAGCTGTGGTACTCAGCCATAGCAGCTGCATGTTTATTGTCAGAATGTTTTTCTGAAGCTGAGAAGGAACATGCAGGGCTTTAGCCATGGTCTGAGAGGATGCTCTAACACATCCACAGGCTTCAGCTTCAACACCACATTAGGTAGTTACTGACATTTCATCAGTGTCATTCATTTGCCTTAACACACTGTTCTTGTGGAAACTTACCTCCTGCACAAACACTGGATGGTTCAGCCGCTAGGATCTCAATGCAAGACTTCTTCAGAATCTAAAAGATTTAGATAAGGGCATTTTTTTGGTAACCATTTTCATCTATGTTTTATTAATGCAGGAAAGGGCACCCTTTCCTGTGTTTCAGAATATCCAACTTACTGAATCAATGGTTCCTCTTAGGGCATAAAAGCCTCCCTTAACCGGAAAAACGTGATCGATGCTGTCAGCAATTGTTGACAGCTGCAAAGAAAGACAATCATAAATCATGAGGAAAACAAAATTACAGTGAACAAAACTGGGCCCTTTCATACTTGCTAAAAGACATCATAGTGACACAAAATGATTTATGCCTCAAGTAAAAATAAATGCCTTCATCTGATGCTGTTACTTGTGCAGTAGTGTAACAGAAAAACGCAACAAGGGAAAGCAAGCAAGTTACCTGAGTTTCATTGAAATCTTTCACTCCAACACAATAAACAATAGCTCCAAAGCTTCTGGCTCTGTTGGCCTAAAAAACCCAAGAATGGCCATTAAGTGCAAAGCCATATAATCAGTGGAGGCAGCAGTAAAGGTGTACAGGTTTGACATAAATTAGTTTGGATAAACATAAGAGTGACTTACTTCTTGTTCTGCATAATAAAACTGAGCGTCTTGCAACTCTCCATCCGTCAGGGCAATAATCACACTCGCCGTCCGAACTCCTACATGGAGGACAGTTAACAACAGATTGCATACACATGACACAAGATTCAGCAATGGAAAAAAAAGTTTGGAGTGAGGCAATCCTTTTTGCTGACAAATAAATTCAAACTCACCAGGCCAGACTCTCAGCCTGATTTGTATGGACTGGGTGATACACCAGATGAAGACCAGATGCAAGGCATACAATGAGCCAAAACCTGCAAACCATCACGTCACAAGTGCCACTGGAGGGGGAGTGCTGCGCTGACAAGGCCCGCACACCGACCTTTCTGTTCCACATAAAACAGAATACCTACCAAGACTACAGCCAGACCTTTCTCGTGGAGAACTGACAAAATGGGTTCGCAGAGGAGAGGTTTCCTCTCTTCTCTTGACAAACTTGTCTCTAGATAAACATTGTGCAGAGATTGTGGTAAGAGATACCTCTGCAAAAGGAGCTTTCCTGCCATCCTACCTTCCCCTCCAGCAGGCTTTGAAAGAATAACCCCACTGAACATGGCATGAAATGGGCTTCTACAGGGAGGTCAGTCCTACAGTTCTCAAGCAACAAGAACTTCCAGTGAAATTCATAAGAATTCTAAGCATGTGAAAACCTTAAGATCAGGTTCATTAGGAAAAAATCATGTCTTGTGATACAACATTTCATATCCCATCTAAATTTAAGTGAAAAGGTTGCACAGACTGCAGAGATTTATATATGTAATGCAGTATAGAATACAATCCTACCTAGAAAAATGCAACCTATTAACAAAATTAAACCAAATTAACATGGAAACCATGGTCCAACCAACCATTTTGAGACCATAGTTCTTAAGCCAAGTAACTAATACACATATATGTTACTTTCAGGCAAGTATTTGTTATTTTTTCAAAATAATCTGTTACAATTTCAAGTGTCTTCCTCCATACTGTCTGAAATTAAAGACTGATTAGTTCTGACAGGTTTCTTATGCCATTCAGTCCTTCCCATGTCATGTCAGACACAGACATAAATCTTAAAAAACGACCTGCAACTTGGGGGAAAAAATAGCTTGGATTCCCTTTTTTTTTTTCTGCCTAGCACCCTTGAAAAGGGCTGAAAAAACCTGAAGATCTTATTTTGTTTTCTTCTCAACACTTGTTTCTTCCCTGGTAGTTTAGCTTCCAAATCCAGATCTCAACTACTAGTTTTCCTTCCTAATTCAATTTACAGAATACTTGATTAGTTCTTAGCTGTATGCTACGAAGTAAAATTGTTTTCAGTTGGATACTTCAGGACTCCTGATTTTAGTGGCAGAAATGCTGCAACACAGTGCAGAGCTGCTGCTCCTACACTCCCAGCCTATTTTAATAAAAAGGCACTGATCTGTTTCTCCATCGTCCAAAGAGACCATCAGCCCACAAATGAGAACAACCTCACACCAGGGTATGAACTAGGCAAGTCTTGTTAACTTACTAGGTCTCATTTGGCACAGAAAAAACCCACAAGTACACTTTCCACTCAAAATTTAGTGAAAATGCACATTTTAGCAATTCGGAATCTGAACACAAATAATTCACACGGATGCAAAACCCCCTTTCACACCTACACTAATGAGAACAAGGATGTGGGACCACAAAGCAGACAGGAGTGAGTGCATTAGGACAGAATGGGCCAGGAAAACGTGGGTATTCCTGTCTCCTGGGTGCAAGATGGGCAGCTCTGGCTGCAATGGTTTGGTCTGCATTCTGCAATGGTCAGATCTGGGATCATACTGATCTTCTCTGATCTCAATAAACCATGAATCACGCATATAAAAGTAGGGCTGTAGTCAAAATGGAATGCAGTATTGCATAACACCACTTCTTCTCCAATACTTCTTTCAGCGGGTTTACTGCAGGTCATAAAAAGAACTATAATCCTCATCTTTTCAATGCAGATATACAACATGAATGACATACAACACATACCTCCATATGTTTCATGGTAAATTTGCTCATTTGCCTGCAATGAAGTGTAGAACATGGTTAGCTCTTAAGTATAGCAGCAGGAAGTAAGCAAAGTTTATATGTGTAAAACAAAGAAAGTAGATACTGTGAGGTGTACCCTTTTAAATCCTTCATGCATGAATGTGTCTCCTCCAGGCAGTTCTTCCTTAAGAATGTTGAGCCCTCGTCTTATGGCTTCCCTTTGGATTGAAAAAAAACCAAACACAAATAAACAAACAAACAAAAATCCCAGAAAAACATGTTATTAGAAGTTATTTTTTTCTTTTGTTGAGATATTCCTGTACCACAGCTAGATTATGCACCCTGCCACTCAATTGCACAGAGTGCACACACATCGGCTGAAACACTGGTTGAACCAAGATTTTTTTCAAAACCCGCAATTTCTCAGCGAAACATCCATGGGAGCACAAAACCAGACACAGGGTACAGCATTAGGGTAACATATTTTAAAGATGCAGTTCTGTCCCTGCTCCTTCATTCTCATATGCTCTCAGTCAGGATAAGATTGAATTAAAGCCAGTGCCAGATATTAAACTTTGACAAACTGCAGAACAAAACAGAGTTTAAAAGCTTATGACTCTGTCACAAAAATGGGACATATTAAAACTCCGTGTTGAATCAGTCATCAGGACAGTCTGGATTAGGATTTTTCCATTTTAAAGACAGAGGCCAAAAGATAAGAGAACAGGATGGGAATGATGAGAATTTCCTATCCTAGACCAGGCACTGATCAACCTTCCTGGGGCATAGATTACTCCCTGCAAACAGAGGCACTTGCATGTCATGACCTCTGTCGCATAGCTTCTTACTCCCCAAATACCTGTTAACCTAGAGGATTGTTCAGGGACATTAATAATTTAATTGATCACTGATCACCAAAAGACCCTGATTCTTGAGGAAGTTTTCATTACATTAACGGAACACAAGGCACAAATATCCAACAGATAAGACACAGGCAGTTCAAACACCAGCTCCAGATGTTTGCCATGGGGCAGCCGTTTTTAAAGAGAATAGTGAGAACCTTTCTAAACTCCATGTTGCAACAGGGTATTTAAATAGACACAATCACAATCACAATCACAGAGAATACAGGAGGCTATATGGGATTAAAATCAGGAGCTGGGATTGGGGATGTCCTTAGGCACATTTTTACCATTTGGAAGTATAAATGAGCTGAAAAGGCACAGAGTAATCCATACAGAGAACAGGAGTTCAGGACAGGGAACACTCTAATACCATGTTCAACATACTGACAGAGGGTTCCTGTCTACTTTCCACCTTGCAAAGAGCACATTTTCCCAGCGAAATGTAAGCAAGTTTGAGCTCTGTCACCAACACACATGATGGAGACCAGAAACAAAACTCAAGGGAGCCAGCAGAAATTCAAGAGCCCTGCAGAGGGTTTTTGGCTTTGGATGAGTCCCTGGAGTACAAAGTTGAGGGAGTGGTTGTTCCTTCTGCTCCAGAGTTCCCATTATTTTACAGGGTGCCCTGTACTATTGAGGCCCTCTCATACAGACAGCAGCAGCAGCAAAAGCGAAGGCTTTAAGCTGAAATGAAAGAAAATACTTAGAAACACCTCAATGAAGGGATTTGTATGTGTAAGGCAAAATAAATTTTTAAAAAATACTTTTTGGGGGGTGGGATTTTTTTGTGTTTGGGGTTTTTCAGTGGTGGTTTCAAGTTTTTTTTAAAGAAAGAGAACTTGGTTGTGAAGTTAGCAACAAAAATTTTGCTCCAGTTTTTTTTTCTTACAAAGCCTGTCACTTGGCTTTGCAAACCACTGCTGGCATGGGTGCTGTTTGCAGGCAGCCCAGGAGAGGGGTGCCACAGCCTCGTGAGGTCCTGCTCCAGCACTGGGGACAACCAGCTGCTGGTGTAAAGGTCAGGGCTTTGAGTGCCTTCCACTGCAGGACTCACACTCCTTTGTTCACCAGTTCAGGGTCTGAGATCTCTTCCACAAAAACTGCCCTTATTTGGGTAGCTGGGGATAGCAAGTATGTACCTGGATCCTTAACTGGAAATGCAGTTTCTCCCACTGTGAAATACCACCGTAAAGAATGGACAGCCCAGTGCTACCTTTCTCTTACAAAGCTGAAAAGAAAATTGAAATGGGACACCCAAAGGCCTTCTAAGCCCTCCTCCAGTTGGGAATGGAGGAGAGGATTTCAGTTAGTACCACACCAAGGACCAAGAAAGATCTCTAAATTCTGGGTGTGGGGCCACTCACTGTTTGAGAGAAGGGATGTAAGGTATTTCTGGAGGAATGCTGTGGAAGGTACTTGCCTGTTCTCCGTCAGTTTCATGATTGTAGTGCCTCGTGAAGAAAAAACAATGAAAGACATCCGCAACATCGGACTGAAAGAGAAGAATAGGCCAGATCCAGATCACACATTACTTCAGCAGAAATTAATTTTCTAATAAGCACTGAACAAAAAAATAAATTATATATAGGAAATTAAACTCTCATTTAAAAAAACCTTTACCTTATGAACTTCTCAGCTAGGCTTTCCACAAAGGAGTAAATCTCAGTCCAATGATTTTTGACACTTCCAGATCTGCATACAAAACATAATTGATGACATTAATCTTCCCTTGCAGTGAAATTCCTTGTTCCACTTTGAATTTTAAGCCTGGCCCACTCCAAAGGTGGTTAGTGACACAAATTACATAGAGTTGCATGAAAGCTGTAGAAAAACCCATGAAGACAAAACCCACTGACTCAGACAAGTAGTTAGAGGTCTGAAATGGTTTACCAAAATTTTTTGAAACAAGCTCAGTAACCCCTGCATTCACTTTAGTTCCTCTTATAGTATTAAATAGAAATACTTTCTTCTAGTTTAATTAATTTCATTTGACTTCATTAAATTATCTGCTATCAGAATATTTACTTTCCTAGAGCACAGCTCTGCCCTTGCAGCCACACAGAAAGTCTTGACTGATCTATTATTCTCCCAGAATGCGTGGGAGAATGTTTCCATGAATTACTGTTTGTTTCAAAAGAGAAAGCTTTTGAAATAATTCTGAAGGGAAAAGCAGTACTTTTGGCTAATTTGCTGGACTAATATTTTGGGCAGTCAAACCCTGGCTCCATTATGCATTTCTTGTGAAAACTTGGAGAACTTAGTTACACGCAGAAGACTTACACATTCACGCTGCCACTTCCATTATATAAAACTACATTAGTGGCACTCCCTGGATTTTTTCTTCCAAGTCTTAGCAGGGACCTCCACAGTCTGATGGAACTGAGACCTCAAACACAGCCTTGCACACAGCAACCTACAGTAAATGATAGATTTCTACCATGTTGATCTATACCATACACTTTCAAGACATTAAAAAGGCTACAAAGCATGAAAGTCAACGGTTTTAAAAGCCCTCCCTAGGACTGTGGTGTTTATGAAAGAATGACCCATTTGCTTTCCTTGCTTGCTGAACTCATTTATCAGGTGTCTTAGGCAGATAAAAAGACAGAAAGATAAATGAAACAATGGCACATACACAAAATGATGGGGCTTAGATGCAGAACTAAAAAAGAAGTTCTGAAACTTAACTACTATAAAGCAGTAGGATTCCTCTAACTGCTGTTAGGCATTTTTCTGTGTAAACATGAGAAAACAATTACATATTACAATTCACAGTTCTACTATGGGGTTTCCAAGGGATCTTATGCCAGTCACTCCTGCCCTTGTATGCCTGACACAGAAGCCCACATGTGGGATGCAGGATGGCACTGCCTGCCCTGCAGCAGTGCTGGTGGAGTGGAGAAGAGCAAAGATAAAGGGACAAGGACCAAAGGAATCTCCTGAAGTACATAAGCTAGAATAAATTGGCTCGTGTAACCCTGTGCTTTCATGCTGCTCTTCTGGAGAACTGGTGATTCATTCACAGAACAAACTGGTTATCAAAGAATGAAGAAATTTCCAGGCAGCAAGGGAGGGCAACAAAACACTAGGGACTGCTCAAACCACAGCTCTGTAGTCCCCCGTTTATATGTGCTACACAACAACACGTTTACCATTTGTGAACAGCACCAATGAAAAGTGCTGGCACTATTACCAAATTAACCCTATCAACAACTACAGTTTTCCAGGATTTTTATGAAAGTCCCAGGATAAATCTTGAAACATGATGAAGTCAAAGATTTTCCTTGAATCTATCCAAGATCCATCTATAGGTCCCAATTTTTTTTAAAATTCTTTCCCGCCCTGAAGCTGACACTTTCCATTTCATTCTGAGCTTGCCATCTGACTTAAATGCAACTCCCGAAATTTTCAATGAAGTCAATTGCCCACAAAGAATAGCCATAGTTTCTTACTTGGAAAAGACTGACCTATTTTAGGTGAGTTATCAAATTGCTACAGCCAGCTGCCAAGGCACTGATGCAATCCAAAAAAAAAAAAGTAGCAGCAAATTTTCTTTTGAACTGCAAGAAACCAACATTTCCAGTACCTTCTCAGGATGGTCAGAATTGCTTCNTTGGAAAGGGTACAGCCGGCAAGACTGAGAACCGATTGTAATAAATCAGTAGTTGTTCACCCCCTGAAAAACTAGGGGGGTCACTGTAATGGATTAGTCCTCACAGGAAATGTACTGTGCTCTCAGAGTGCCCAGCTCTACATCACTGAGCTACAGCCCTGCAGTTACTTCAGCACAGCAGTGGGTGTCCTTCACCCCTAAGAGGAATTCTGCACTCACATGTTGCTTACCAGCTGGGAAGTGTCAAAAATGTCCCAGTCTACCAACAGGGAAAAGGCAAGGCCACACAAAAATACTAGCAAGAAAGTGTTGGTTTCAAAATCCCATAGAGGGAGTACCAGTGAAATGGTCAGCATTTAATCACTTTCCCCACCACACTCCTGCAAGCCCAGGTGTCTTCTCCCACCGCAAATGGTGCCAAAATGCCATCAATGCCAGTCATGTCAAACTCCTCATGAATGCCAGTGGGAGTAGCCTGGCTCATAGAAGAGCCTGATTTCCCCTCCCTCCCTCCCAGGCTTCCCTCTACATATCCCTGTTTGGAAAGCTATTTGTAAAGGATTTATAATTGCCATTTTGGGTGTGTGTGTATATATGTTTTGGAGGCTTCTTGGGTTTGGCCTGATAGTTTAATCTGTTGCCCCACAGGCCTGACCATTGTTTGACTACAATGGTAGTCAAAACTACCATTCCAGCAATGGTAGTTTTGATGGCAGATTAAACAAAAAATTACAACAATAAAATATTTTCTAAATGATATACTATGTCATCAAATATGAGTTCCACCACTGACTGCCCCACACTACTGAAAATCCCGAGCCATTCCACTGCCTTTGAAATCTTATCTTTCCCACTGCAAAATCACTGTGGCTGTCAGCATAAACTAACTTGTTGCCCCTTGTGGTTGGATCAGACCAGGAGAATAAATGTAGCATGTCAAAGATCACCACTGTGCAGAAAAAGCACACACTTGTCCACCCCCATCAGCATCTGGGACAAACTGTGGGGAAGTGACACAGACAGGGAATCTTATGTATCCTGTTGTGGAGGTTTGCACCAGTAGGTCCACTAAGCCATCACTCTGGCTGTCTGCAAAAAAAAGAAGGCTGTGTTGCAGCCAGATCCGTCTTCCAGGCTCATGTCTCAGATTTCCTGCTTTCAGCCATCAGCTACCTGGTTCAGCCCCTAACATCAATCAAAGGCTTCCACGACCCTGCCGGGCCCTGGCCTTCCTCCCTGCACTGTCCCTGCTGACGAAGCCCAGGTAGCCTAATGTTCTCTGCAAAGTAGTGGGGCATCACGGGACCTCTGTGGATGGTGACCCATAGCTTACAAGCAGTTTGTGTACCTTTCGGAGTCAAGTGGGATGGTGAGGCTTCAGCCCTCAGAGGTGACATAATTCTCATGGTGAAGGAAAGTACACAGCTGCTGTGGGCAGCCAGAATGTTCCAGAAAGCATCTCAGAGCATGTTTCTGCTGCTGCTTTCGCTGGGGTAAACCTGGAGTGGGACCAGGGAAGTAGCAAAATTTCTCCAGGTTTATACTTACGCTGTTGAGACCATAATTCAGCCCAAGTGAAGTTAAAAAAAAACCCACAGAAGCCATTTGCTTTGAGCATGCTCCCTGCTCCATGAGCGCTGTTCCCATTACACACGAGACAAAGAGAAAAGTCAGCAAACCACAACACAGGAAAGAATGTCCTCCCAGCCGCACCAGGACTGGGCTTGGAGGAGCAGCTGCTGCTGCAGCTCCTGCTGCTGCTGTTTTCCTTAATTTTACATTGCTACTGCTTGATGGGCGGGGAAAGAGGAGGTCAGTGAGTATTTCTGGGGGTGGAAGGAAGTGATGTGATTCCAAGGCTTGATTCCGCTCCTGCTGATTTTGGAGTGATTCCTTCTGGTTTAGCAGAGCTCTGTGTCAGCATAAAAACCATGAGCATGTTAGAATTGTGCCTATCGAATAGGAAGTATTTCACTGATGTTTGTGAAGACAGAGCGAGATAAATTGGAAACTTTCTCTTCTTTCCTAACATGCTCCCAGAGAAATGAAGCAGCACAACCCTGGCATAAGGGGCGCCACTCTCAGCCCAGTCACCTCAGCAGGCAAATAGCAGGAGGGCCAGTTGAGTCTGTCCTAGAGCACATGTGACTTACAGCTATGGCTGAATTCACTGTCAGGAGCCCACATGGATCAACTCAGTGCAATGTACAGCAGTCATGCAGCTTTGCAGTGAAAGTTAAAACCCCAACACTACCCAAACAGTAAATATCTTTATTACCATATGTACACAGAGAGGGCAGCAGGACCCAAAGCCTTTCATCCCTGCTGAAATTGACAGAGTGAACTCCTTGAAAGCACAGAGCTGCCCCTTGTCCTGTTCCACATATACACACACACACACACACACACCCCCCATACCTGTTCGCCTCCATTACAGATTAGCTGAAGACCAGCAATTCCAGATACCCTGGAGCAAGCAAAAGGAAGATTATTGCTGATGCTGGGTTTAGTCTGAATATAGTGTCAGGGAAGTACAAGATGTCCTAGGTTTGTAGGTCCCTGTAAGTCTCTACCCCCCTGAGCTAATGGTGGCCCTGTACATGGCTCACTGCTACGTGGCACTGTTGTTATTTGAAGGGCTCTTTGTGGTCACAACCACATTGTAGACAACAGAATTCTTGCACATGGCTAATAATGGCTCTGCAATAAAAGCAAACCCTGGGGCATGTCTGTTTCGGTTCCAGACATGCCCGAGTGTTCATCCAACCCTCTGCACCCTTCTGAGCTCCCAGACCATTCAAAGTGACAAGAATCCTCCCCTACCAAACAATGCATCTTGCAAGCATGGAAGGAACCTTGAGTGGGTGACTCATTCAGGCAAGGAAGGACCAGTTTCTATCATCTGCTCCAGAGGCAATTAGAAACACGGGCAGAGACAGCCATTCTGAGACAGTCCTTGCTTCAGAGTACTTGTAACAATAATGGACAAGACAAGGGCTGGAATGGGGAGGGGAAGATGCAGAGAAGTGACTGCAAAATGGGTTTTAATCCTAGGCCAGCATCCGAGCACATGACCCAAAGTACTTGCATCCAAAAGGCTTCATGACCAAACCCATTAATTTCATGGTTAGCTTTTGTCCTATGAATAAAGTCTGCAGCAATATTACAGATTTCTGTGAAATCATGCCTCAAACAAAACACTGCCCTTTGATCCTACAGTCATCCATCTAATTCACAAATCCTTTCCACCTGGTGCTGTACTATAGTTTTTGCTAAGCCCCTCACCAACAACCGGGCACAAAGTGAAATTCAGAAGCCATGCTCACACTGCATTCAACCACTTCGGATCTCCCTGTAAAGCTCCAGGGACGCTCTGAGCAGCATCAGGGCAAGAAGACCCACTCTGAGCATCCTGGTACTCTCCAGCACAACACAGGGAGCAAAGCAGGGCACACAATCCCAGCCATGCTGCAACACTCTCAACAAGGTGCAAATGATAATCAGGAGCAGGGATATACAACTCTTGAGCTGTTAACACCTCACAGGAGTCAATTCATTTCTGCATTTGAGATTAAAAGATTCAGTCCTACTACACCTCATACAAATTCACAGTTTACAACAGTGAATTTGGCCTGCAAGCCCAGACAAAAGTAATGAAATTCTCAATCACTGAACACACAAATAAAAATCCTAGGTCAGTGGGAATCTTACGGTTTACTTCCTTGGCTCAAGCCCCAAATAAATCAGATTTAGTTACATGCATAAATAGACTGCAAATGACAAGCTGCCATGGCTTTTTCTTCCCGTTAACTGTACATGTTTTATGTCAAATAATCATTACCCATTAGCTTTGCCTTGTGTTTCATAAAGAATTTTTCTCTTGGACTGAAGGACAGAAAATTGGTTTTCCTGAATATTTCTTTTTTTCCTGAAAGAAGTCAAAGCTGGCAGAAAAGTATCAGACAAAATACAAACAAATAAAACCTGGTTCAAATAACATAGGTATGTCTCAAACAGAGCAAAAATTTGCTTTGGAACATTCCAAGCAATTATACCTGGTTGTAAGCAAATCATAGCACTGGCTGCAATATAACCACAACAAAGAAAGATGCAAAGGCAAAATACCAACAGATTATGTTTTGAAAACAATAAAAAAATATTGCTTCCAGGCAGTTGGAGATTATGAGAGGTGTCATGTAGACCATGTGGCCAAGTTATAAGCGAGGTAAGTCAGACAGCAAAGGAGGAAGACTGACAACCACTTTTAAATACACACACAGAAATCAGTTCTATCGAAGGAACAAAGCTGATACTTTTGTTCAGACAGCAACTCCTCTCAGCTGACCTGCATCAGGTTCTCCATCTTACAGTGAACTGAAGTCCAGCTGCAGGAGGTAGATATTCTTACTTGGAGGAAACAGTTCAACAGTGGTTTAAAAGTCAGTCAGTACAAACTTTGCAAATAGAATTAAGGTAGGTGATAGAACATGCGTTCAGACACCTATTCTTGCCAGCAGCCTGATTTCCAACCACAACAATGTTGTTTAGCCACTCATCCCCTCCCCACACACTGTGCAAAACCAGCACACAGAATGGCAGTGGACTGAGACAGCATGCAGAGAGAAGCTGGAGAAGTTCCCACAGGTCCAGCTCCATCCTAGTGATCTTAGGTTGGGACTACGTGAGGCAGGAAGAGGAGCAAAGGGCTGCAGTGAGACCCTAAGGCAAAAAATATTTGCTCTCACTAGTACTTGTAATTCATGAGTGCTAAATTCATTCAAATCATTGGCAAGGAAATCATGGGGGGAGGGAGCAAATAATGTGTTTACCAAGTGCTGTTAGTTTGCTTTAAATATGGCATATTGTGAAAAGAGCAAGGTATGTGGAGATCAGCAATTCCCTCTAGTTGTCTTAAAATTATAGAAGGTGACCTCAAACAGCAGCTCCTGCCAGCTTTTGTTCTGAAAGCTTTTGGCAAATCAGGAAGGATCAACCTGTTTCCCTCCTGACACTTCCCACACCCACAAAACTGCCTTTTCAAGGGTAAGTTGAGAAGGTGTACACAGATCCAAAAAACAAAATCAGGAAGGATTTTGGACGGGGTAGCTAATTCCCACCTAATTAGAGGTTGTACTTTTCCCCACCAGCTCCCCACCAGTGACATTCACCTCCAGAGCAAGGCTTACCAAGTTTAAAGAGAGGCAGCTGCAAAATGGATTACAAGTGAGAGATTGGGCACATTGTACTGATGTCTTTACCAAAGTTGCTGATGATACAGATGCTCTTGGGAGCACAGGATACAAAGTAAAACTGATGAGAAAGGCAATATTGTTGTGGGCCCAAAGAAACAAAGAGGGACTACACAGAACTTCAGGGGTAAGATGAGGAGTGGAGAAAATGTAGTTAAGCCAAACTCCTGAACATATTGGTTATAATCCAAGAAAACCAGCCAAGACTTTATCAATACCTTTCTGCTGTCATGATCTGTGCTGTAGAAAAAGGAAACATTTTCCCAAGTCTGCGCAGCTTTTTTTTTCCCTCAAAATCCAAACAAAAGCAAACATCCCAAATAGGAAAAACAAGAAAATACTTTTGTCTATCTCACAGTCAAAAATAATGAAGAAACTGTAATTTGGTAAGTGACAACACAGATAGCTCTGCAGCTCAGACCTGTCATGTCAAGTATTGCCAGCAGCAGATATTTTCTAAGTTTAAGTCCTTGCTTTAAAAGGGTTTCTATTTGTTGCATTAATAAACAATCATAATGATGCTACCAGGCACTGTTATAATTAGGAAACACTAGAGGTCAGTCATCCTTTCTTCTCTTCAAGTGCAATTCAATATGATTACAAACAACAGCTGGATGTTAACAGCAAGGCAGGATGAAAGGGAGTTATTTACATTCTCAAGCACAAGTATTTCACTACAAGACCTGAGGGTCAAGCAATCAAATCCCTAACAGGGCCTGTCCTCCACAGTTTGGGATGGGACTGAAACAAGTTCTTTGTGCACTGGGACAACCTAAGCAAACGAAGCAACCAAAGGAAGCGAGAACTACTCAACAATCCATTATGGCTAGCTTAAGAGCTTTTATGTTGTTTAAAGGTAAAAATGAGATCTTTGCTATCACAAGTGACTTGATCTTACTACATGCCATAGGAGACGTGGGTGTGCCAAGTGTAATGTATACTGCCTTACCTCATGCACAGTGAGAACAGAAGTTGCGAACAGAAGAACTTTTGCTGCTTCATTGTGATACTTTAAAGTCTTCCATTACGCCTCCAAACAAGCTCAAGCCTGCATAACTCATAAAGCACAACATAGAGACAGCGCAAGATTGTGGACTCTACACAGCCNCATTCCCAGAGACAAGGAAGTCCTAATGTAGCTCTGGCACGGTCAGACAATCCTAAGGAGGATGATGGCTGGTCTCCTTCCCACACATGCTGCTTTTCCCTTTCATTATGCCAGCTTTTTGGGGCATCTAAGGCTTAGTGGCACTGCTCTGATCTTGCCTATCCTGTGGAGTTAACATGAAGGACTGCAATCAACTTCAGGCAGAGAAAAACTGTAAGAAAACAGCAATTTTCCTTTTTCTAATTGGCGGCATAGATATTATACCAATAACTTCACCAGAATATGATCTTTTCCATCTGATGATTGTTGCCTGCAGGATTAAATCCCCACAGACTTTGCCAGGCAGAATAAAAAGGAAAAATCATGCCCCAATAAAGTCACTGCAGTAACACACTGCATGAGGAGAAAGGTTTGTTGTCTTCTTCCAAATTGCCTCCTACTGATGTGTGTTTACATCTTTCTATTGGGAAGCAAAGCAAAGCAGACTTAGAGTCATTTTGGTTCACCCAGGCTGACTTCAGAGACAGGACCTGTCATTCAGCTGACTACAGGCTCACAGGATTAAAGCCCAGTGTTTTCACAGGACCAATACTTCAATCCCAGTGCTAGACAGCTAGCTAAGGCTGAATGCATCTAACTCCAGACTGGCAGGGCACCAACAAAGGGAGGCGATCCCCAAGCCATAGGGGGATATTTTGTGGTGTATATGGCTGAGTTTTTTTCTGGCGTTCCTACCATCTAAATTCAGAGACAGAATTCTTCACAGATATATGTCAGCATGGATCAAATTCTAAAAAAAATTTGTCCACTGCATTTACAGATTAACCAGATGCTTATGACTGGCTTCCTGCCTTCTCCCTACCTGAAATACCCTGACCCTCCTCAACATTAATGAATTCTCAACACTATCTAGTTCCTTCCTGATGAACTGTCCCAAGATCCAGGGTCTATCCACTCAGTCAATCCTCCCTGCCTCTATAAAGCTCCTTGTGTTGTGCCAGATGTCACAGAGTACAGCTGGGATAAATACATCCTCTGCCAGCATGGGACCTATGGCTCCCAAGATCTGGCACTCTAATATTACCCATATGGATTGTAATATAATCTCATTGAGACCAAAAGCAGATTTGCCACCACAATGTTACAGACTTGGTAGGAGCAGGGATCGATTCTAAAACCACTCAGGGGCCCAAGTAACTCTTAACACAGAGGAAACAGAGAAACTTTTTACCACAGAGGAACCCTTTGGTATAACTCCCAAAGCTCATAAAGACTCAGTTTGCAACTGAAGCTAAAGAGAATTTTCCCACTGGAACCCAAATGCATGACTTTTTACTTCAGCCATGATCAGGTCCAGTTTCCAGTGGACCACTGTAGTGAGTGGACAGCACCTGAAACAAAAGGAAAGACCTGTGGCTTGCTAAAATACATCATTTCAGGTCCAGAGTACTAGAGAGGAGCTTGCTTACACGAGGAAATTCCTACTGTTTGAAGATCAGTATCTCTGAGCAAATTGCTCTCTTCTCTGCTTTTATTTCCTCAAATTCAATATGAATGGAGGCAGCACAGCCAATAAAGTGGTTTCTGAAATATAGATGAAAAGTAGCATAGGAGCACAGTGTGGAGATTGCTAGGGGTACTCAATATCACTGTAACAAGGAAATTGTACTATAGAAGACAGAGAACCCATACTGGTATCAGCAACATTCATTGTTACAGGGAATTCAGTGTGGGAACTGGGCATAATGACAGTGCCAGTCACTTCTAGGAAGCCTGGCAGCAGTGAATTTGAGAACTAACACTAGCCCCCCACAGAGCCCTTTCTAGACACAAAGGTTACTTCAGGAACAAGTTCAAGCAAAAGAAAAATGAAGCAGTGATCACATGGTGTATTAGTGCATCCTTTGGAAAGGCAGAATGCCTTTGATTTCAGCTTCTTTTGCTCTAAAAACAGAATCACTACTTAATGATACTTCTTTCCTTCTTGAATACAGAAATATAGTGTATCACACTGAGTGATAGTGACTTTTTGCCTTCTGCAGGCTGTGCAGAGGGCCTTATGGATTGATCAGTTCTCCCAACTGGGATATAGAACAACACAAACTTTATACCTGGCTTGTGGGCAAGAATCACAAAGAAGTCTTCCATCTTTCATAATACCCTGTCACATAGGTAACCCAGGATGTATTAGATAACACAGCCATCACACTGTGAGACACTAACAATTTACTCCTGTAGTTAAACCCTTGGCTTTAACCCTCTGTCAAGCCACAGCAGCACACAAGAAGAAACAGAAATTTGTACCTTCTGAAAAACACCTGTGGGTGCACCAGCTTACCACTTGCTTTGCTAGTGCTTGCTAAAACATGCCAACACATGTGAGCTTAATCATACCCCCTGCCCATACCTGAATTCAGCTGACATAGTATTAAAGAAAAGTATTTGACAACCTATTTTAATAGATGTAATTCAAACACAGGTTTAGACAACTCAAAAGAAGCTGAGCACAAATAATTTTTATAAAATCTTGTTCTTATAAACGAACCTGTAAAAACACAGCTACTCCATACAAGGAGTCTTAATTTTAGGTAGGTCTAGTCTTAACTTTAGGTGCAGAGATGTCACCTGTGCTAAGTCCCGCAGGTGACATCTCTGCACATAGCCCAAGTCTTCACACAAAACTCTAGGAATGCTGGGGGCACTGACCAACATCCCCTCAAATCCAACACTCACAGCCCACACCCCACATGCTACAACCTGAAAGCAACATGATTTCCCAGGTTTGCATGTGCAGCTAACTCAACACACTGCTCCCCTAAATGCTCCACTTGGGAAATGTGCAAGTTTTGGGTAGCAAAAAAGAAGGAACAAGCCCCACACGTCATGTTTGGCATCAGGAGAAGTCGTCGGAGAAGACGGGGGAAACAACGTCCTTGCTGCTGCAAGGAGTCACTGAAGGGTGAATAAACGTTTTTAAATGCGACTGTCACTTACTTATCCAGGACGAAGTAGAGATCAAAGGCACCGTGACAGGAGCGCTGCTCTTCTTGCTCTTCCTCCTCCTCCGGCCGGGCGCAGCAGATTAGGCTCCCCATTGCCAGCAAAAAGCAGCACAAAAATGCCGCTTTCTCCACACTGCTCCAGCAACTCGCCATCTTTTCCCTTTCCTTAATTCCTCCTCCTCCCCCAGTCTCTCTCTCTCTGCAAATCTTACAGGCACTTCGGAAGCACCGAGAGCAGAGAAAAAAAAAAAATCGAAACAAAAACCCCGAGTAACTTCAGGATCTCAGCTCAACCCTGAGAGCTCAAGGCAGCCCTGCCCGCGGGGCGGCGGACCGCTGGCTCCGGGCAGGGGGCTGAGCCCAGGCGGATGGTCCCCAGAGCCCAGTCCCCATTCCCCGCCGCCTCGGCGGCTGCCCCGAGCGCCTCAGCCCCGTCCCGCAAGGAGAGAAGAGGCTCCTCTCGCAAGGGCCAAAGGCAGGAAGGGGCAGAGGGAGGGGAGCGGGAGGAGGGAGACAGGATCTTATGGGGGCAAGCTGAACTGGGACTTTCCTGTTCCGGGATACCGAGATGGTAAAGGCTGATGCGAGCGAGAGACCGAGGTTAGGGACCGCTGCCCGGCGCCGCCGGGGCACAGGGCTGGCGTTCCCCCCTCCTTCCCTCTCAGACTGCCCTCGGGGCAGGACAGCGGGGAGCGGGGCAGGGGACTCCGCCGCCGGCGGGCAGGGAAGCCAGCCGGGGGCCGGGGCAGCCCGGCTACATTCCGGAGCATCGCTGCGCGTCCTGCTAAGCCTCTCTCCCGCAGACTCGGGAGCGCCTGGAGCGCAGAGGTGGTTGAGGGGCAGCAGCGCCCAAGGCAGAAAGAAGGTGCTGTAGGAGATGGGCGTTATGGCAAAAACCTGTGACAAACCAGAGGTGGGGGCCCAAAGCGAGGGGGCACTTAAGAAAAATCTGCAACCGAGCGCAATTAAAAACACTATTGCTTGGGGGCGGGGGTAGGAGCAGGTTTTCATGGCCCTCTCGTGCCACAGCAAAATCTTTCTCTTCGTGGAAATCTTGGTTTACTCACACTGGAGTCTGAACAGATCCTGCGGGCGATGAGTAATGATGAAATGAAATCTCTTAATGGAGGCTTTGCACAGTAGCATAATCACTCCCGCCTGATACACACAGGTTACAAAGCGCTGCCCTAAAGAGATGGCCCAGCTCATCTGGATGCTGTCTCCAAAGTTTGAATAATTAGTAGCTTCCAGCCGCTTCCCCCCTCCCCCACACTCTTTGCGGCCCCTAATTAATAAAAAGAGCCACAGGGAGGGATGCGAGCAGAGTCACTTTGCATGACAGAGTTGGGGCTAGACATTTCTCTCTCGGGGCGAGGCTTCCATCGCGAGTCAAGGTGGAGGGAATCCATCCCTTGTGGGGTGCTGGCGCGCTGCCCCACCGGGCACAGCCCCCCGAATACCCAGCGCTTCGCCGGGGCCTCTTCACCCGGGAAGCCGAGCCGGACGCTCCAGCCGGGAGCCGCTTCTGCNGGGTGGGATGCTGCGCGCAGCCGGCGGGCCCTTTCCCTCTGCGCCCGACGAGGACACGCGTGGACTCGGCGCGCCTGCCCCTCCGCGCAGAGCCCCTTCCCCGTCGGACCCAGGCCCCCTCCAGCAGCCGTGGAGCGCTTTGTGCGGTGTGGGCTGCCGCCCGCAAGTCTGAAATAGAGTTTGCACTTCGGGGAAAGTATCTCGATTTCAGTTGCCTGTTTCTGTGCTGGACCGAGTTTAGAAGCATCCAACCGCGGCGGCGGTCGGGGACTTATCAAGGAAAGATTAGAGGGTCCACCGGTTTTCAACCGCTTGCCTGGTTTAACTATGCACAGCTAAAAGCTGAATGCACTGCTTGAGCTCACCACTTGAAAGGTTTCTGAGCACTGGCCAGTTAAGACCCAGCGATTACTTAGATCATGGAGAAACAGAAGAAACCCACATCCTCCCTGGCGACATTCACAAAAAATGAGCAAGCGGCTGCTGAGCAGCAGGAATCCCCCGCTTCCTCCCGCGCCGCCGGGCTTCGGCCTCGCCGGTGCCCACTAGTGTCCGCAGCCCGCGTGGTCCCCGGGAGCCCTGGCCACCTCCTGCCCGAGGCAGCCGTCCTTCCCCGCACACACCGCGGCCTTTCAAAACGAAATAAAAATGCTGATAGCGTCAGATTCCCTCGGTGCCTCGTGAATATCAGATTGTTTCGTAAAATAACGCGGCAGACTTCAAGGGAGTCTCCAAAGCAAAGTGAGGCACTATCGAGAAAAAGTTCACTATTTTCCAATAGCGTGCATTGCCCTTCTCTGATCCCTAACATATCCTCTGATCCCACGAAGAGAGATGGCCGGCTCATCTGCCTCCTCCGAAGGGCCCGGCGAGGGGGGCACGATTTTAAGGCTAGGTGGGCGTATGCAAAAGCAAGGGCGCGGCTGAGTTCTGCCACGGTCAGTGCTGGGCAGAAACACCCTGGGGAATGTGGGGCTGCGTTTCTGCTAGCGCCCCTTCCCTCTCCTCCAGCCCCTGCGAGGAGGGCCGGGCGCGGCGGGGGCTTGCGGGCCGCCTCTGCAGAGCCGCCTCCCGGCGCCGCAGCCTCCTGTTTTAAACCAAACAGGTTTTCCAATCGGCCTGAGCCCCTCCTGTGGCTGTCACACGTACCAGGCAGGCCTGTCAGGTCCCAAGCCGGAGCGAGGTGTGTGTGGGGTCACCGCTTCTGCCCACAGGAGGGGAGCGGGCCGGTAGAGCGGGCCGGGCCGGTGACCCGAGCGCCCGGGGTCACTTGATCGGGTCTTGCTCGAAGGAAAATCAGACCAAGCACCACGGGAGCTGACCGTAAGGTGCGGATCTTACCCTCCCTGGGGCACAGGTTACCTCAGCGCACAGTCTCACAGTGGCTGAAGCTCCGTAAGGCAGGTGACCACGTCTAATTGTCCCTTCTCCCACCGTCTGTTGCCATTTGCATAAAGGCTGCAAAAAATACAAACTCTTGCCATATGAAGTGCAGTGGAAATTGTCCATCCCAGTTTCCTGACACCTGCATCCCAAAACGGCAAGTGTTTCCCAAGTAGTATTAGGAGATGCCACCGGCACACCCGTTCCTGGGCGGGCGGTGGGATGCAGAGCTTCCAGGGCGGCTGGGCAGCTACCAAACCCCCGCTGCCCTCAACCATGTTGTTCGTTCGGCCCGAGCTGATTTTTAAAAGAGAACAGAAACTCTTGAGATCATCCTCTATAATCCCTGTATCACAGAACACAGCGAGAGTGGTTCACTCTCATTATTGGTATAAGATTACTCTTTAATTGCAGCGAAAATCCATCCTTTCAAAAGCATTAAAGGGTTGACGTTTCTTTTCCTGATACAAGCCCATATTCAGATTACATGGACACTAATCAAATAACCCAGGTTATTTCATTTGTCAACACGTTCATAAAAATTTTCTACCAGGCGTTAAAGGCATTTATATGGAACGACATCTTTCAAAAGCAATGTCGCTAGTCCAGATTTAGGGTATATTTGATTATGACAAGACGTTTGATGGTTTTATTTTACATACCAGCTGTGCCACAAATCGTTTCATACCTCAAAGTCCTAATTTTTATCCTGCGAGTATTTTCTATGAAGCAGCAGTTTTCATTTTAAGCGGCTCTTGTCAATACCTGCAGCTCCTAGAAGAGCCTTCTATTCAAAAGTGTTGCCAGATGATCTAAAGGACAAGTGGGAAGGCGGCTTTGGAGATGGTTTTGTTTCGTTTATTTCAGCGTGCGTGCGTGTGTGTTTTTTTCCTCTAACTTTAAAAGAAACTCCTCGGTTTATGGTACCGTTAGAAGGGGGAATCCCGTCCACCTTCTGACTCCCCCGCGCTGCTGTCCGCAGCCGCGGCGGAACGGCTTCTGGCTCGGCGAGGGCTCTGGGCCCCCGCGGGCGGGTGCAGCGGGTCCCGGGGGCGGGAGGCGCGTGGCT
>WEIT01002610.1:1287-20315 GCA_013389985.1 Dryoscopus gambensis | reverse complement strand
GCCAAGGCTGCCGGGGGCGATGCCGAGGCGGAGGGGGAGGCGGGTCCCTCTCGGCAGCCCCGCCGGCAGTAGCCCTTCTCCTCCCTCCCGGCTCTTCTCTCGCCGAGAACTCTCGAGCATCAGTTGCTCTTTTTATTGGTTACAGCTCTCCTCATCCTTCCAACTTCGACAGGTGATCAGAGCATCGTGGCTGTTTTAGGTACTTACTTAGGGTCTAATTGCTTTCAAGAAATTGATGAACTTTGTTTGGAATAGCTCACATTGTTATTCTCTGTTTGTGTGTGTTCCTTATATCATGGATATCCAGAGAGTAGAAATTTCTTAGTTAAGTTAGGAGCTGCTATTGCTGTCACTTTAAAATGTCGCATTGATCTTTAAATTTGCAAATCTTTACATGAAAAGGTTGCTGTAGAAATTCAGTCCACTGAAAATGTTTGAAGCATTTTAATGACTTTGTTCTGAGATCTGACAGCTACTAGTTGAAAGAAATGTCAATAGAAACTTGATGGAAGATAAGATTTTTAAATATGTTGCTTTTAAATGAAAAGCAGTTGCACTCATGCATGAAATTCAGAATTTAATAATAAATTATGTCTCAGGAGTTCCCCCTTATTTTTGGCTTTTGAAGATGCAAAATGTAGCACTTGACAGTTTTTTTTACTGTTTATTACGTATAACTGGTACTAGAGAGAGGAATAGAGGAATTTCTTTGGGCAATAGGGTGATTAAATTGATGTCTTTTAATGTATAAAACTACACCAAAGGCATAAGCTGTTCTTTGAGAATGCAATTCTTTTTTTTTTTTTTTTTTTTTTTGGTATTTAAGCATTTTCCAGTATTTCAAAGCAAAGAAGAGCTGCCTTATGGAACTCTACAGAGATATTTTATAGAAAAAGAGTTTTATACCCATAGAAATACTAATGTGAAGCCAAAACAATTAGATTCTGTTAGCTGAATGTGATACAACTAGATGAGAAAGTACAAAAATAAATTATGTGTAAGAATTACAGATTGTACGAAAGATTTTGCAAAAGAAACTTGCAATTTAGCCAAAATACTTGGCTAAATCCTAGTATTTACAGATGGATATTTCCACGTCTGTAATGCTGTGATTCTGTTAATATAATTTTCCTGCGGCGCAGTCTTACGTTACCTGCCATTGCTATTGATAAACACCAGGTCAAAGAACAAAATATTTTGTTGGAAAACAAATTACTTTAGGTAAGACCAATTTAATTTACAAAATCGCTTTCAATTAAAAGGTTTCTTGGCGTCATTGTAGTGTAAAATAACTTATTTATGTTGCTTTCCACAATTTCACCTTGCATAGTGTCCTTCAGCTCTGTCACTTGCTCTTATTGGAGTTGACATCATGTAGTAAGTTTAGCACTAATGTAAATAAGATTAATGTAAGTTAATGCCACTTAGTACTGTTGAAGAAATCTCTAGCATCAGCCATGTGAAAGTAACTAATCTTTGTTTAAAAATGCTTCTTTTTAAATACAAATGATGAACATGCAAAATAACAAAAAAATAACCAGGTCTATGTATGGCTATATGTATAGTTGTGAATGCATGTATGTGGATGTATGTGTTTCTGTCTTTATATATATGCTTACACACCATGTGTAGATGCTTTTCTGTCAGAAAGAAACATTTGAACAGATACTACTTTTTTTTTAAAGCTGCCAAAATCAATAGCAGGACTCTTAAATAGGAGCATACCGTAACATATCTTTGAATTCAACCAGATAGTGTAATTTTAAAAAATTCTGATAATGAGACATCAATGTGAATTGTTTGAAGAGAGGAGACAAATATTTATGACTGTTTTCACAAGTTACACATTTTGTTTCTGTCTGTGTTTGGTTCAGTCTGTTGTGTTTGGTTCAGTCTGTTTGTGCTTGATTCATGCTATCTGTGTTTGGATCATGTTGTTGGTTTGCTGTTGTTTCTCCATTTTCTGTGGCTGCATACAGGGAATGGTGGTTTTGTCTGCATGGATGCCCGGGTGAAGGAACAAACGCACAGATTTACGTGAGAACAAATGTGTTAGCGCAAACTGCTAGGGTCAGGGCTGCTGTTTATGTGAATCAAGGATTTTGCTGAAAGTAGGTACACACATCTGTGTGACATGTAACTTTCTTACGCTGTGTGACAGATGAATAGTTGCCCCTCTCATGGAGCAACATTTGCTTTCTGTTCCTTTCTGGATGTCCCCTGTAAAATGCAAACTTCCTGTGATGTTTTGGGGCATTATGTCAATTGCTGAATGGTGAACAATGCCAGAGCAGCAGGTGCAGAAACCAGACCAAGTCTCTGAGGTGACCACCAGCACAATTCAGGCCTGGAATATGAAATACTGTGAGCTCTGAACTGAAATGCATCCATACTGTATATGGCACGTACAGTTGTATAAGCAGATGAAATTACTTATTCATAACATTTACAGCCTGATAATCTTCAATCCTGGCTGAAGAATTAAAACATGCTCCCTTTATCCTACAGAAACCCAGTTTTTTCCTTTATCCTACAGAAACCCTGCTTTTTAGGTCTTAGGCCTTGAAACCACAAGAGTGAAGTGGTGGATAAACACACTGCTTCATTAAATAGAACAGCTGTAAGCCAGTGAAGAGTCAGCTCTTCACACAAAAATAAAGTCTTTGAAAGGCAGTAGACTATGGAGCTGTAGTCATCTCCTCTTCATCCACAGGTGAATTGTCTGATTTATGAATGACTTGTACAACCCAGTACCATCCAGCAGGGTCCATTAGATTAGATGCAGTGCCAGACAGAAGCATTCATTCTGTCCATGGGACCAACCCAACTGGAAAGGAATATTGACATTTATGCATCATGAAGCCAAATTTCTAGACACAGTCTATTTTGAACCACTGAGATTGCAAGAAAATAAATGTATTTAATCCTTTCCAATGGATGCAGCATGGTATTACTGTTGCTCATTGTCCAGTTTGAAATATCAAGAGTTCTCCCAGTGCTTGTGCTGCATTTCTTGTATTTGAGCACTGGAAGGGATGGAACCGAGACCTCAGTGCCCCTGTTGTTTGTGTTCCACCAGATTGAAAACCTCCAGCTAAATCAAGGAAGGCTTCATGTGGAACTGTGCAGATACTGTTGCATCACATATCCCAACAAGGGAGTATTAACCAGGCTTTCCAGCTGTGTGGGATAGCCCATTCCTTTCCTACCTACCACATCTCTTGCCATGGAAGACAGTGGAGGTAGAAATAGGGGTTCAGTGTGGAAATTCTGAAAACCATAGGGAAGTTTGGTGCTGAGCTGCCATTTGAGAGCCAGTGGGGTGAGAGTACGCGATTCTGCTGGGACTTGTTCCAATCTCAATTATTTTCTCATCAAACTAGATGTGATGCTCAATCTCAGGCATTTTGTTCTGGACATCAGGTAAAGACTGGAAATTGCATCCTCGTGATGATCTTGGAGACATGAATTAATCCTCACCTGCTTTGGAGAGGGAGGTCTGCGTGTCTGTGTGGCAGTTACCATGCATCAGGAGAGAGGCCGCTTCAACTTTCCCTATTCTCAGAGAAAATAAGAAGAAACCTGAAAGCTTTTCTTTTAATTTCCACTTCCAAATGGTTCCTGTATGTCACAAGACTTGTTTAAAGCAAATGTGGAGCTTGAGGTATTTGTTCATTTCCAAGCAGGGATTTTAGCTCTGTCTTCTTCATTATTCCCACTGAAGTTTGAGAGATTGTTCATAATAAAAAGATTTGGCAGTTTCATGATTCACTAGGCTGGGTATCCAGCCAAGATATAATGATGGTTCATCAAAAGCTGTCAGCTTACATTGCATGGACTGGGGATTTCAGATGATGGAAGAGAATCTGAAGACCACAGGGCCTTAAAATAGTAAGAATTGGAGAACTGCTCCCTGAAGATACCATGATGATACAATAAAAAAGTGGTGAGCACCCCATAAGCTTGGATGTCTCTAATTCACAATAAAACCTCTATAAGGGCCCAGTTTCTGAAAGCTCTAAATAGACACCAAGCTCCTCACCCCGAGCTGCCTCCTGATAATTCCAGAGGATGCTAGGCAGTGAGTTTCCCTATTTCTACTCACTATTTTTAGGGACTTGTTGGGTCAGAGTTGTGCAGCTGCTGTACAGAAAAGTATGGTGAAAGCTGGGGAAGCCTGGAATGCCAAGGGAAGACCATTTGCATGCATCACGCTAGTTCAGTCCCAATTTTATTCCACTCTCTTTAGATTCAGTTCATCTCTGCAGTCAGCAGATTCCTCCTTGATGCATAGTTTTATTTCCTTGTGCTTCTTCCCAGATGCCTAGCTCAGGTAAGCAAGTCAGGCAAGCATGACTGAATCATGCCAGGAGAACCAGGGGATATGTGAGATGAGCAGTACATCAAGAACTATGAAGAACTGATAAGAGTGGTATTTAAAATATGCCCCAGCTGTAGCCTTGCAAAGTAGCTGTAGCAAAAAAAAAGTAAAACATTCTAGTCTCCCCAGGTTTTATTGTCATTCTCTCATTCACTTTATCAGTGCTAATTGGCCTGTTCTTACTGCATGGATGGGAGGTGGCTCTCTGGCAGGAAAGGGACCTCTTTGGATCAGCTGCCCTCTTGCTTCTCTGCAGAATCACTGCTGGGATCCAAATTTGTGACCAGTAAAAATGAGAAGATGAAAGAGCATAGTCAAAGCTCAGAAATTCAGGGTATATTGTCTTTTTGTCCATCTCAAAGGTTGCTAAACTTGAGACTCAGGAATGAGTGACATATGAGTAGTTTTTCTTAAAATCCAGAGAAATTCTTTCCTTTCTAAGGTAACCCAAGGCCTTTGCATACTCTGCTAGGGGTATAATGTCTGTCTGAGGGGTAGCAAACCCCTAGATGGCTTTGTTCATCCCAGACACACTGGGAATGGCAGCACATAGCTATACCTCCAAGTGTTTTTGTACAGTTTTCTTCATGTGTGTGGGATTTTCAGCAGTGAAGGTGCAAAGAAACCACTTCATGCTCAGAAAGACCTGACCTGCACCCAAGCTGAAGCAAATAAGCACTGTCTTGCAGTGAGCTAAAAGAAATTGCTCATTTAGACTTTTCATGCTTTTACAGGACTTCTCAGCTTGTAATTGAATTGAGGAAATGGGTTCTAGTTTCAGGATTTATTTTGTGGGTTCTGGAATTACTTATTTTTTAAAACAAGAATTCTTTTTTTTTTTTATTTCCTACCAGTTTCCTTCAGTTTTAGTTTTGATTTTTCTGCTTTGCAGTTCTCAACTTAAATAAAGGGAGAAGAAAACCTGGCACGGAAGCAAACCCAAATTGTATAAAACCCAAGAATATATTTTCTCACTTTTCTGTCTAGTGTTCCCTTGAAATTTCCTTCATGTGTTAAGAATCCTGAGTTCCTTATAACAACAGAAAATAATAAATGCTGCAGACAGAACCACTCTGTCTGCATCAGCTCAATTCCTTTATTATCTGTGGTTTATTGTGCATGACACTGCACGTCTGATCGTGGATTCCTCAGGCTGACAGACCTGCTATTGAAATCAAAGGCACTTTTGGCAATGGCCACAGGACTGCATGGGCACAAAGTCACAGGTTATGTGCTTCAGGGAAAATGCCATCACACTTTGGAGCAGAAGGGAGTCAGTTAAAAGGTGAAGGAAGTGATGGCTCCGGTATTTAGTATTTCTGAGTTGCCTTTTTTTTTTTTCTTTTCAGTTTTGTTGTCATGGGAAATGCAGAGCTATAGTGTTTACATTAACCCCTGCTCTGGAGAAAGGCTGGAGTAGATATAAAAATGGTTGGGAAGACTGTGGGATGATGCTTTCAAGGATCAAATACTTTCTGTAACTTCTGTGCCATTTTTTTTCCAAATAGGGTAATTGCTTTGAAAGTGATATACCTATATGCAAATTAATCTACAGTTAAAATGGAAGTAAAGGTGAAATAGAAGAAGCTATTGACATTTTTAAAAATCAAATTAATTTTAGAGAAACAGTTTTTATTATCTGCTTCTGTTTTTGATTGTGAAGAGCTGAACTAGCTAAATAACTTCTGGCTGAAAATGTTCCCCTCTTGCAAATGTGATTCATTTGTTTTCTTCACACTTGCATAGGTGATCATAATATTAAGCAGGGCTACCAGTGCCGTTTTGGGCGTTAAGAAGCTCCAAACGATGCCACAGTTTAATGTGGTTACTGTGGCAAGGAGAATCGGGTCAAGTCCTCTGAAAATAGGAGGCAGGGGAGTCCTTGCTCAAATTGGTCTTTCTACATTTGAGAATTTCCAGACATTTCTTAGAAGAGCTTGCAGTGACATCTGAAGGCCATGCAGTAGAAAACCAGGGATCTGAAAATCCTTTCTTTTCCTCTCTGGAAGCATGTTTTCTCGTGAGATGCAGGAGCTGTGTAAACATTTTTCAGGAAGGCAGAAGTTGTAAGCCTGATTAATTAATGGGATGCTATACAAATGCTAGGAAATGGGGAGAGACTAGGAGAAGGCTGTCTGCAGAGTTCCAGCTTGGAAGAACACTCTGGAAACCAAAAGTTAACTAGTAATTTGTGTGCTGCTCTAGAGGCAAGCAGGCTGGGAGCGTTTGCTGTGGGCACCATCTATTTCATGTGCTTTTTCATGGAACATCCACAATTGCATAATCCATGGGGAGTTGCCTGCCCATAGGTCCTTGTTCTTTGACAGATCTGTCACACTTCTCAGAAATCAAGATGCAAAATCCATCACTCAGGGACATGGTATATGTGTATCAGATACTCTCTGGGGGATGAAGAGTCCATTAAACAGCAAGTCCCTAAACTCATCCATATGAAGAATTCACATCTGTGACACATAGAATATGGAGAGTACCCATCGTCTAACAGGTGATCTGAGTCTAATGTGCTACTAAAGCACTATAAATATTCATTTTATTTCAGCCTCTCAGAGACGTCTGTGGGTGATCCCAGAGGGATAGGAACTGCTTATGCAGAACGTGAGTGAGAATAGAAAGATCATGTTGTATGAGGGGGATCATGTCTCTGGGAAGCACTGGCAGTTTGAGACAAGCATATCCCTGCCTGCATGATACAGAGCTGAAGATATGACCTTCACAATGAAGCTTAAGGTAAACTTCTGTAAACTTGCTCCACAGTAGAAGAAGAGTGAATGAGGTCGTATGTACAAAAGCTAGTGATTCTGTAAGAAGTGAAGGCACAGCAGATGTGGAAATCAAAAAAACTCTCAAGCATCTTGGCTGTGGCTGAAGTTTTGGCTTTAGATTATAACCAGATGAAAAACATGAAGAGGTTCAAGTTTACATCCAAATTGAGGGATATTTCAGATGTATATTCTGGCCTACTTACCCATGTTCTTTTTTTTTTCTAGCTCATTTTGACTGTCTGTTTTGAATGCTGTGGGTGGTGCTGCTGTATTTCAGCAGTTCTGACATCTCTGGTGGTGGTTTCAAGGTATGAGTTTCCATGGACTATTACACAGCCACCTTCTGCACTGGCAGGTGCCACAGTGTAGACACACTCCTGCTGATCCTCTCTGAGAATCCAGCAGATGCCCTCTGGCAGCAGTTGGACCTGACCTTGCACACAGCTGTTCCTTGGCTGTCTCTGGGTTTGCCGTGAGTGGAGGCAGGACTGAGAAAAGCAGAGCTGGCTAGGGCCCTGGGCAACACCATGCCTGTACTATGTTGAGATTTACTTCTGTAAAGTGTCAGTGAATATTTGACTGGACTTAACTGGGGGAAGAGCACTATGTGGATTTAGGCTTGGGATACTGCTAAACTTGCCTTGGCTGTGCTGAAAAGGCACCTCTGTGTGCATTTTCCAGACACCACTATCCTCAGACTCATGGGATAAAGGTAAAATCTATGTTAGTAAACTTTCTTTGAAAGTGCCACACAGCCTGATAAATTTCTTTAACAGCTACAGTCATTGAAAAGTCATTTTGAAAAGTAATTTTAAAAAGTCTGCCGTGTAAAAATGCATTACCAAGGTTGTCTATGGGTACCCTCTTTCATGCTGCAGCTGCTGGGTTGTACAATCCAGCCATAATATACGGTGATGCCTGTGAAGCTTTTGTAGATACCTCCTCTTCACCTCTTACTCCTGTTGTCCTTTTACCTCCCTTCAGCTCATCTGTTTTGTTTCCTTTGTTCTACCAGAGAGCTGAGAAAATAAATCAGTTTAATTTTTTTCTCTCAAGTCATGTGTCAAGCTTCAGGCTTTACTTTTGAGGAAGTCAGTATTTCAGTTCTCCGTGGTAAGGGCGGCAGATACCAGAGAACCCGCTATAACCCCTCACCTGTGCAGGAGGCAGGACTCGTTCCAGTACTGCCTTGGATGAATCTACACTTTGCAATGGAGACCCCTAAGCAAGGGCAGGTTGGAAAACCGACAGGATGCAGCACATCCCTTTGCAGAGGTAGCAGCTCATTTTTGAAAGCTGTACAGTCATGTTTGCTTGTTGTTAACTCTCAGCTGATGAACTTGGCTCAGTAACAGAAGCTGAAATCTTGTGGATGCAGAGGGAAGAGCTTTCTCATGCTGTTTGGAGACTGTAGAAGAAGATTCACGCCTTTTCTTCTAATGATGTTGCAGAGTATCCCCACTCTCCACTCTAAGTATCAGCAGCACGTCTTCAGGCAACACTGTAAAAAGCCAACACTGTAGATTTAAATTACTTTCCCTACCTCAAATAGCCCTAACCAGACCCTATCAAACTCAGTACCTGTGGAGGCACCTAACCTCCTGTCTGAGCAGAGCGGGGCAGAGGGAATGACTCACTCCTGAGGGAAACGATTCCTGCCTGACAGGGTGCTCAGAAGCTGCGGCGATTCAACGCACCGACAGCACCAGGGGCTGGGGGGTGTCCTGCTGCGCTTTGTCGTGGGACACTGTGTTATGCTGAGATGTGACACTAGATGGTGCATTCCCCAAATGATTGGAAAAGAGGGATCTTCCCAGTGTCCAAACCTTCTGGCGCAAGGCTGACGGTATCAGTCCCATGTGCTGTGTAATCCCAGTGCATCTTTTACACAACTTTTCACAAAAATGACTCTTACATGCAAGCGTTGTGTGCTTCCACAGCTGCCAGGGTGGCACTTTGAGACTTTGGCACTAATGCACGTAGGTTTGGGGGATTTTTTGTCTGATCACAGATTGAGTTAACAAGTCACTTAGAAACAAGCAAACTTTGTTGTCATACTGAGTTTTAGGGATGCTTGAGGTTGGATAGAGGAGATATATTATCCCACTCTGCCTTGGTTGTGTGGTTTAGGCCTTCATCCTTCTGCTGATTGCTACACACTGAATGTATGCCCATGTATTTTCATATTTTTAGGGTAGGGTCTTAAACCTTGCCTACAAGGAATAAATTATACTGAATTAACTGCACTGATTTAGTTAAATCAGTGCAACTCTCCTGAGCACTTTATACCACTTCAGTTTAAGTCATGAGCCGGTGAGTAACAAATCAATTCTGTTGGCAGAGAGTGAGAAAGATTAGACTAGATCTTCAGCCCTTCTATCTCAGTATGTATTAGGTGAAGGCCTCTTCAGGGCTTGTTGCTGTTCTCTTTAATTTTCTCTGCCTAATGGACCTGATCCAGCTCTTGATGGCATAAATGAGGGGTTTTCCATGACCTCCAGCTGGGAGCTGGAGATGGCAATATCTTTATTAGAAACCTAGAGAGGCTTAGAATGACAAATAATTCAAGCCTGTCTCCTCGCTGCATACTGAGTTCTCAGATTGTTGCTTATATTGCAGAAGTTGCCTCTGCAATGACAAATTCATTGTTCTACATTCAGGGCAGGAAAATTCATCCTCTAAAGACAGCAATCTCTACTAACATTGAGCTAGGAGAATCACTCTGCAAAGAGTCATAATCTTTGATTTTCTCAGCAACAGCTGATAACATATATTTTAAGGGATGAAAATAATTCTTTTCAGGAATTGCCACAAATGTTGTGCATTGTGGTTGGATGGACTCAGGACTTGTATTATTCCTGGTTTTGTAGCAGCTTAACCAGAATCTAGACTGATGTTGCACTTAAGTGAAAGAAGCACAGCTGTTTCAAAATGCATTTCAAAAAGTCATGCTTTTTTTTGTTGCTGTTCTCTTTACCTTTGTTCACACTTCTACAAACTACTATTAATAAGAAGGATATCTGAGAATATGCTTAACAAGAATAGGCTGAGTTCTACTCACTGCAAATTTTGCTTATTTACTTCTATCTATAGTGAGCAGCAGTTGAACTCTTAGATTGTCTGCCTATTCCAGGAAGAGTAATTCGCTTGTTTACAAACCTAAGATTTTGGTTTAGTGCAAAGTAATCTTTCTCTTTCTGAACTAGATGTTAATAAAGCTGTAAACTCTGTAACCAGCAATGTCCTGGCATACTCTTACAATTCACCTACAGCTCCTGGAAGTCTTTGTATTTCAAGTAGTGATGCCACCTTCCACTTCTATCTCTATGCCAAATGTGATTTCTTGTGTTTTTTACAGGTTTATAATGGAACTTACATCTTTGCCTAAATTCCTTTGGACAAGTGACAACAAGCTTGTGCATCACCATTTTCCAGACATACTGGCTACTGTTCATACCACACAAGACATCCCTGAAGAAGTTGTTTTTGGACCATGCATGCTCCAGAACACCCTGGTGGACACTGTAGCTTTCATTGCTCTCAAGTGTTCAGATAGACGGAACATCCACTATGTATTTAAGGTATGAGAAAGCAGTGTTTAATGTTAGGCCTATCAAAAAGAGTTACACCATCCCTGAGAAGGTACCTTTGCAAGGGGCAGGTTTTTGTTTTGTTCAGCACAAATAAAAGCTCCTTCAAAGAGAAGTAGCCAGTGCATTTATGATTTATGAGCTGTAGACTGGAAGGACCTAAGGAAAACTGTTTCCTTTGCAGGAAGAATACAAAGTCCCACTTCTATGCTGATGATTGATGACTTGCTTCAGATCTGACATGGGTTAGAGGGGAAGAGGGACAAATGGTTTATTAAGCTCTACTTCAGGTTTTGTCAGGACAAAGGAGGTTTATCTGGAGGTGTGACAGCCCTGTGAGAACAGAGGGGGAAGACTGGCATTGCACTGATTCATGCAGGTGGTACATTCACAGCATTTATTTACAGATCTGAGCAACTGCTAACCCAGTGTTCTCAGTTATCCTTAAAAGTGAAACCACAGTGGCAGTCAGGCAACTAGTTCACACAATCTTTGGGCAGCCACAACTTAACTGCTATTAGCACATGGTCCTCCTCAAGTTACCTTAGATACGTATGTTGGTGTTACAGCTACACTTTGCAATCACTGTAGGGAAGGCAGAAACCCCAGGATTGTGATGGACTGTTAAATCTCCAGCTCTAGTTCCCCAATTTTTTTTTTATCATGCTGACGTCTTACCCTGGCTTTCTGGGTCTTGGAGTGCCTTTCAGTCACCACATGTCTAGATGAAGACAGAGAGGTGTTTTACAATGTGAGGAAAGCCAATTTCCCACATTCTATGGCATGAATGGATCTGGCAGAGATCCAGGTTTGCCTAAGATTTCTGTGCTCTGGAGGAGAGAAATCCCAGGGCATATGTGTAATATGGAAGATACAGTTGTTGGGAGATACCTGTTCTATGTTTCTGCTTTAAACAAATTAAGAAAGAGATGGAGATGCTTTGGGGTTTATCTGACTGTTTTGAGTTTCTGGCACAAGTCTGCTTTCTTGGACAGTGCTATTAGTACTCCAGGAGACCAACAAACTCTTCGGAGAGAGACCTGTCCTGAAATGAGGCTTTATTTTTGGAATATTTCTGTATTTCTCCTGGGAGTTTTGAATTACTGTAGAGAGAGCCTCAAAGGTTTTCTACACTGGAAGACCCCACTAGAAGGATGGCTTTAGTGTTTTTCTACACTTGAGCTAAGTAATTGCTATGCAGCAATGAAATTGGATGCCTGAGTTGGCTCAGATCTCTGTCTTTTGGCAGTAAATACATGAAATTCTGTGCAAGTAGCTGTTTCAGATGCAACCGGTAGTCCCATACCCTGTTAACTACTCATAATTAAAAGTAAACCTTCCAGAAATCAGGGACTACCATTAAGCTCCTAATTGTGTGGAGTAATTAATTAAAAATTCAATCATGATACTATGTTGTCATCATGGCACTGGGTTTTGCTATGCTGGCTATAGTACAAACAGAATACAAACAGGAATAGTTTGGCAAGGTGGATTCATTGCAGCTGAGGTTTCTGTTCATCACAGCTCGTCAGCACTCCTGCAAGACTTTGGGGAATATTATTTCTAACAAGGGTTTCATAATCTTGGGCTTTTTTGTTTAGACCAAACGGGGACTCTGTCATTTTTTTCATTTTCTTGGAGACCTTAATTTGAGCTCCTGGGCCCAGTTTGTACGCTCGGGCAAAGAAGATGCCTTGGCAGCCATTGGCACAGGTAGTTCTTTCCAGCTGAGTTCCTCTGCCCCTTACAGCTTCTTGGGGGTTTCAAGGAAGATCCTTATTTTCTCTCTTCTCCAGCATCTCCCAAGGGAGCCACGTTGCCTCCATAGCCCAGCTGTGACTGAGATGTTGGACTGTGAAGCCCTTACCTCATATATGGGTGCAAAGGATCCCTCTGAGGGATTGACAGCTCCAGGAGAGGGTGGATTTCCTGACTTTATAGTGTCTCTAAACATGTGAAAAAACTAAAACTGGTTCATGCTTCTAGTTGGCAGCACCCAGATCTTATCTTACGTCTGGTACTCCTCCTCACCTACTTTAAGCTCACTGAGTTCTTTCCCTGGAGTCCTGGGTCCTGGTGGAGCTGTGCTCCCTTTGACTTTGCTTAGAGCACCGGGTGGCTGCTCGGTATATCTGAAACACAGCAACTAAAATATGACAGCCTCTGTCATAGCTGGTACTTACAGCCACTGTGTGTGGGTGGGTGTTCTTGTGTTGCTGTCAGACACTTGTATTTCTCAATCATTGTTAATTACCATGGCATTTAGAGAGAACCAGTTACAAGGCATGCTAATTTGTTTTCTCTCTTACACTAATTAACTTTTATCCTAATGGTCTCTTAATGTTTCATTCTTGTATCCAAGCTACTAATGTGATCAAACTTTTCATGGTAGGTAATAGTCAGTTAAAACCAGAGAAATAACTATCCAAAATATGGTTTCTTTTACCAAACACAAACGAATGGCTGCCCTGCAATTAGTGGAAAACAAAGAGCTATACATTGCTTGGGGTGAAATTTAGATCATACTTGTCATTAGACATTTTTCATTTTCAAACTTCTTCCTTTCCGAACAATGACTTAGTGCTTCAAAAATTAGCTGAGGCTTTTTATGTGTATAAATGTTGCCCTTGATCACCCTGTGTTTCAGCCTTCAAGCTATGAAAATCTTCCCCATCTTTCAGATATTGCAGAGGACACAGATCTGCTGTGGTAAACACCAAGGAAAAACCTAAAAAGAAATAAATCATTCCCTGTTCAGTGTAAGAAAGTAACTAAGATTGGAGTCACACACTGAATGAGTAAAACAAAGCCAAATGTTTTGTTCTTATATTATTTCATGGTCAACCTGTGAGTAAATGACTCAGGCGTAAAATTATATGTGATTTAGGACTATGCTGTAATATACACACAGAACGGAAATTTAATTTGAGCAATAGACTTAATGTTATTTTTTTAACTTCTTAGTGCCTGACCTTACAACCTGAGAAACGTTTTTTAACTTAATTTTTTGGTATTTCTGAATGCATACAAATTGAAAGTAAATCAACCCCTTGCAGCTCTCAGAAATTATTTAACAAAAAATATTGATCTGATGAGGTTTATGTGTTTAGATACCTTGAAATGAATTTAATTAATCTAGCAAAGGTAAAAAAAGGCATAATTTTATTTCTGAAAAAGGAAAGAGATCATATAAGTGCTTCTTAGTTGTATATATTGAAATCTGTATTTTATGTAATCTAGCCAAACAGATATGCAGATGTCTACTTGGGGTATTGAATCAAATAACCATGATTTTTCTTACACCTCCTGATCCATATCCTCTTATGTCAATGAAAAACTCCACATGCAGCTGTCCTGCGTGCATCTTCACACCCACTCTCACACTGCACTGGTCCAGGGGTCTGCACATCTCTCACCCCCCAAGTGACAGCACTCACACATCTGGCTCATATCCCATTTTCCCACGGGATTGAGACCCCTTCTTAGAGAGCATTACACCTCCTGTACCTCTGTGATCCACACCTGGCACAGTCCCACGGGATGGTCTGCATAGGACGGGGCTAGACACTGACCAGCATACCAGGCCTGGCATTGCCATGGGAGGTTAGACATGAGCATTGGTGTCTCCTCCTCCCTGCCGTGCAGCTGTATTCCCAGAGCTCTCAGCCCTCACTCCAGGGAAGCCTTCTCCCTATGATGCCTTTGGATTTGGTGACTCTGGCAAATGTATTGGGCTCACAGCTTTGTCGAATGTGCTCAGTGTGAGGCAGAAAACAGGCTTTGTTCTGGAACTGGATGAAAATCTTGCTTTGGGCCTCAAGACCTTCTTCCCTTCTTCCCTTCTTTGTGTCCTGTCTTACAGGTAGATGTTACATCTGTGCACAGTCCCACAGGACTGCCTTGGATGAGACTTGTACAAGCAGCTGCCAATAGCAAGGAGCAGAACTTGGAAGCTTACTTAGAAAACAGTCAGTTATACTATCGCTCCATCAGGAAAATCAATAAAAATGAGGAACTGCTTGTCTGGTATGATGAGGAGCTTTCCAGCCTCTTGGGTTTCAATGAGATAAAAGCTCAGAGTCCCCAGAATGGTAAGTACCAAATGGCTGACTGCAGGGGTCACTGAGGACAGAAGTGAGTGTGCACCTTCTTTAGTATGTGGTTGTCTTGTAATACAAAACCTGTCTAAATCCTTAGCTGGTCAGCTAAGAGAAAAATCCTTTTGCTTTGGGATTTGAGCTGGAGGCACAGAGCAAGAACCAATTTGGAGTTCTTAATGCCATTCTCATTGCTACTTCCTAGCAGAGGATGGTGCACTAGAGATTCATGCTGAATTTTTTGAGCTATGCAGTGGAAATCTATGCACTTGGATAACTTGGAATCCTAAAAGTCCAAAGTATCAGTTGGAAGTAGGCTTTTTTTAGCTTATTGAGAAATCAGGTATAGGCTAGTGTTCAGCTTTAATCTTGTGAATGAGCAGGGCTTTAAAAATACATAACAAACCTAACAGCACTGCATACAGCACAGTCTGCCTATTTAGTATGGGACACAGTAAAAATGAAGAAAAGGGCAAGCTTTCATTTCTGAGATGTTGCTGGAAATTCATTGCTCCAAAAGAAATTGACCTGGAAGTTGTTACAAAACTAAAAATTCAGGTTACAGAGACATCAGGCAAGTCAGTCAGGTCCATGCCAAGTCTGACTCCAGCTGCCATTTGCTCCAAACTTTATCTAGTTAGATTGGAACAAAACCATTTCTGTATTCCATTTAGTTGATTTAAACAAAGCTTATATAGATTGGTTGGTAAAGGAATATATTGGTAAAGATATGAGTTAGCGAATTTACATTGTAATGTGCTTGTCTGTAAATTAGTGTTAAATTAATACAGACACATTCATAGCACTGACTAAATAATTCCAGCTGGTTTCTGTGTATTCTGTTAGTTTCTGTGTAGACACACACTTCCAGCCCTTTGGATTTGCCAGGGAAGAATGTTGCTTGCACAAGAAACACTATATCTAGACTCGAGACTTTAATCTCACAGGTATAATGTTCCACCCATTTCAGCAGCCTTATTTTCTTATAAAAAGTTCAGCTTCTGTAGTTTGTAAAGTGATCTGAGCTGTGCTGAGTTCCACATTAGGAATCTTTCGTTCTACCCAACCAATTTATGAACTTTCCTATGTATCCCAGGCCTCAGGTGCTGTCTGGCTTCACTTGCATTTTAAAATTGCTGTGTTGTGAAATAATGTAGCATGGCTATAGTTTACGGTTAAGATGTACCATATTTGTGTTGACTGCTGAATTTTGTATCATCTGTTCATGGGCATTATCCCAGTGAACCAGAGGTGCAGTAGGTCTGAAGACCAAAAAGAAAGTGTTCCTTATTCCTCCTGCCCATCACTGGCATTCTTTCACTTGAACATCATTTTCTGTGCCACAGACATCTGTGCCTTAAGGCATATAACAGTTTGCCCAATTAGCATGAGTAAGGGCTTCAGGCATTAAGGTCAGATGATTTTTGAATGGTATTAAACTTCTGGAGTATCCTAAAAATAGAGGCTCATGTAAAAACCTTTGAATCCTGGTCTAAAACTCATTATTGCTTGGATATATAGCATTTAACATTTGTCCTGAATTAAAGCCAGTGACTCAGTTAAGAAATGTAGACCGAAATCTGGGTTTAGACTTCAAATGATTATGAAGTCTAAATGGTTTTATCTAGATCATGGTGTCCTGGCCATTTTATGTACTTTTATATAATATAATTACATTTTATGTAATAAAATCTAGGCTCAAGAGTCTAAATAAAATAATTTCTGCCTGTAGCATGGAAGCACGGAAGCAACTAAGAGTGAACCATTTTGCCTAGCAAGAAGGGACCTGATTCTGCACTGGCATTAGTTTTACCATGTGTAACCTTGTTTGACACAAGAGGTGTTTCTGGTTTTTTGTGTCAATGACAGGATCAGGATCTGCATCCATCCATGATTCCGCCTTTGCAAAACTCATCACTTGTCTGTTTCTGCAGAGTTGAGATGCCAAGAATGCAACCGAGTCTTTAAATGTGAGCATTCCTATCTGTCCCATGTCCGCTTCCTCTGTGTCCCAGAGAAGAGCGCTCTGCTATGGAGAAACTTCCAGAACCCTAAAACTGAAAAGAACAACCTAGCTGAGCAGACCACGAATTTCCACAGTCTGGCAAGGGACCTGGAGGTCAAAATGGCAGCTTATAAGGATGATGCACATGGTCCTTTTGGAGAAAGGAGAGCAAAATCTGAAGAGGCTGAGAACAACAGGAGCAGGAAAACAGTGTTGTTGGAGAAAACCAATAATTTGACTGAGGAACGTAACTGTGGGGCCAAGGAAGAGGTTGGGGGAGAGCATGCATTGGCTGGTTCTTTCTGGAAGCTCAGTTCAGGGAGGCAGACAGCTAGGAAGGATGCTTTAGAGCAGAAGCAGAGCGCTTTCACTGAGGTCAGGAGGATGAAAGAGAAGCTGAGGAATGAGAGACTGCAGGAGCCAGATCAGGAGGATGGCACAGTCCCACTTGGTAAAGAGCAGGTATCAAAGGAAGTGTTGCTGAACTCCTCTGGTAGTGCATTCTCCTTTGTTTGGCCCACCAGAGCTCGAGGAGAACAGAAGAGTGCTTTCAGCAAACCCAGTAAGTGTGTAACGGAAAGAGCTGCAGTAAATTCTTCTCATCCCATGAGTGAGTCAGCAAAGAGCCTGGGGGAGCTGTCTGGCTTCATTGCCACCACAGACATCATGTGCTGCAGCACTCTTCTCAATTCCAAGTTCTTTGTCAGTGATTTGTGTAATGCTCAGATGCTGCAGACGAGCATCACTCGGAGCAATGTTTTCCCATATACCTCAGAACCGTGGGCCAAGCAAGCAGGAGGACAGTTACAAAACACAACCACCACTTCTTCTTCTTCCTCCTCCTCCTCCTCTTCCTTGACTCTTCTTCCCCCCACCTTCACATCCTTTGGAGTGGCTGCCCAGAACTGGTGTGCCAAATGCAACCTGTCCTTTCGCATGACATCTGATTTAGTCTTCCACATGCGGTCACATCACAAAAAAGAATACTCCTCAACTGAATCTCAGTGCAAGAGGAGACGAGAGGAGAAGCTGACGTGTCCCATTTGCCATGAGTACTTCCGAGAACGGCATCATTTATCCCGGCACATGACTTCTCATAATTAGAGCTGTGCAGACAGATGTCACCAAGGGACTGGGCAGGTTGGATGAAGAAGGAAATGATGGTTCACTTATATCCATTTCTTTTTAAGTTTACGTTAATTTCTTTCAGGAAATCACTGTTTACAATAATTTATAATAGATGCTTTGTGAAAAAAATATAAAATGTTTACAAGAGTCTGAGTGAGTTTTAAGTTTTGAAAACTCAACCTAGCCCTTGTCAACCTATTTTTGAGGAAATAAAATAGTGAAATGAATCCACATGCAGTGTTAATTTGCAGAGTAGGGAACAAAATTACAGTTATGCAAACAGAGTGTTCTTTGCTTATATTTGATTTGCTGGTGTCTGTGCAGCACAATGTAAATACAGAAATAACAACCACCTCATTGAATGAGGAACTTTTAAGCACTAAAAAAACCAGAGCTTATATGCTAAAAGAAAGTAAGTTACTATTTCTAGCAGCATTGGTGGACTCTTACTCCTTTATGTTAGCTGAATCAGCTCTTTTAACAAATTTTTCAGTTAAAAAATGACATCTTAGCATCTCCTTGGCTTTGGAAGGGACCTGAATTTAAGACTGTTTTGAAATCTACGATTGTCAACAGCTGACTAGCAGACTGCCAAAGAGGATGGGACTTGTAAAGCAGAGTATCAAAGTTCTGTTCTAGGCTCTGCTGCTTTTGAAATACCTTTTACACAGTGAGATCAACCTGGGTCTGTATCAAAATGTGACCTGTTGTCAACCTTATTGTGTAGACAGGAAGCAAATATTCTAACATCTATGTAACTTTAGTAGGCATACAGATCTGATGGGAGTAGAGTTTAGCCTGTGGTTTTCAGGTTTTGGATATACCAAAGGAAGCAGTTCGGGGATCTGAGTTACAATCAGCTACTGATAGATAGAATTTGCACACTTTAATTGTGGATGATAGGCTCTGCTCTGATAACTCCTAGAAGAGGAATGGCCTTCACAAAATGATACAAGCTTACATGAATTTCACTGCATTACACCTGTCTATCCTATGGTTTCTGCATGGGCCAATTACAAATTTTTTTTAAAAGAAAGTGGCATA
>WEIT01002608.1:6858-42243 GCA_013389985.1 Dryoscopus gambensis | reverse complement strand
AATCATCTGTAGTTATAAGAAATGTATAAATACTGTAAAGTAAAAATAAAGATACTTCTTTGGCTTCTTCTTCTTCTGCTTCAACTGCTTCTTCTACTACTTCTTACCCTTCTGACATCTCTCCTGTCCATGTGTCATTATTGTGGCCCCTAGAGCCACATCAGCTGACCCGACACAAATTACCATGTGAGGAAATACTGTGTCTTAAAGAAGTAAATAAAGCCAGCTCATTCCTTTGAATAAACGATTCAGATCCAGGAACCAGATTCAGATCCAGGATCCAGAACCAGATTCAGATTCAATCACTGACACCATAGAAGAGGAAGTCTCAGCAAAATATGAATTTTAAAGGTGAAAAGAACTAGGTGATGATAGCATTAGGAGGAGCAGATATTAGCTATCCTAACAGACTTCTGTGAATAATTCATGTAATGGGTTTGATAATATTTCTGTATTTTCTAAACCATGGAGCATGGACAAAAATTTTCTAGAATAAATGTTTCAGAAATGAAATATACAAAGTTTTTTGTGAGTTTTAAGTGTCTATATACTACTGCTTGTCTGACCTGGCTCCAGCGATAAAGAGTATGGTAAATACTGTTTTCTATTTTGCACCTTCTGATTCTAATGGTCACCTCAAATTCAGAATAGTTAAGGATATTGGCATATTGGCATGTCATTTTGGCCAATTGATGTAACAGATGCTGTGTTTTCTATATTTTGAATCAAATGCTATTCCTTTGTTTTCAAAATTTTTCTATGTAACATGTTTCAAAGACCAGCTAAAAAAACTTAGCAGAGCTGATTTCTAGTTAGAATAGAGTGAGTAGATAGGTATAATATGCAATTCCAGGGCACATATTTTCCAGTTCAAGGTGAATGATATAAACCCACAGCTCTTTAAAATTAGCCTATCATATTAACATTAAGATTAAAATTAATATTAATATATTAATGATTCCTCTGGGTTCCATATTCAGGTGTCATATCTAGTTAGCATATTTATTTTGGATAGTATGTTGGATAGAAAAGGAATATTACCATGTGAAATTCACAGTAACTATCTCCTTAGACAGGAATTGATTTGGTACTTCCAGGTGAGAGTTTCTCTAAGTGTAGTTTGTACCTAGTCATAGGGCAGTGTAAAAAAGCTAAAGCATACAGTTAGAATTAGATACATATTTGCCTTAGTACAGACTACTGATAGCCCTGCATTTATGATCCATTGCAATGCATTTGAAACTCAGAGTAAACTATTTTTCTCCTTTCTAATTTACCATCATATAAATTGTTTCAAATCAAAACCCTAGTGAAATACTTTCCTAGGTGGATATGAAACTTTTGAGATTTCTTAGTTGTGAGACTGATTTTCGCTGAGATGAATTCTAAACACAAAAATCCTTCAAGAGCTAATGAACGTTATTTCTACTGGAGTAAAACAGGAACAGACAATTCATTTGGGTTTAATAAGCAAAGCAACATTTTTCCTCAGACCTCTTCTTTTGACATATGAACATGTTATATCTAGGTATTAAATTATTGTGAAGCAGCTAGACCTTGGTAATTGCATGTGTAAAATTTTACCCAGCAGTACCCTGCAGTAAAATACACCAATTTTTTTTCTCCTACTGTGGAGTAATATGGCTTAGTTATTGCAGTGCAGCTAATATGAAATAATGTGTTAATCTTAGAATCATAGAACTGTTAAAGTTGAAAAAGATGTCCAAGATCATTGAGTTAACCTTCGACTGAATACCACCACGTCAACTGAACCACAGCACTGACACATCCCGTTGTTTCTTGAACACTTCCAGCACTTCCCTGGGCAGCCTGTTCCAGTGCTTAACCAACCTGAAACTCCCCTAGCTTGGGGCCACTTCCTCTTGCCCTGTCACTTGTTACCTGGGAGAAGAGGCTGACCCCCACCTGGCTGCACCCTTCTTTTAGGTTGTTGTAGGGAGCAAGAAGGTCTCCAGCAGACTCAGGTCCCTCAGCTGCTCATACGACTTACTCTTTAGATCCTCTTACCAGTTATATTGCCCTTCTTATGTCCCATAAAGAACAGAGAATTTCCTTGTCTTTCCTTTTATTTTTGAAGTATTTATATAACCTCTTTTGATTATCTTTTACAACCGTGGCCAGCTTGAATCCTAGCTGAGCTTATACCTTTCTAATTTTCTGTCTAAATGATCTAGTGGCATACTTGTAGTCTTCCTGAGTTGCCTGACCCTTTTTCCAAAGATCATACATTTTTTCCCCGGATTTCCAGTGAAAGCTCCCTGTTCAGCCAGGGCACTCTGTTCATGACAGCTTATCTATTGGCACAAACAGACAGCCTACTCCTGAACCTTTAAAATTTCCTTCTTTGAGTATTTTTGTTATTCAACCTCCTGAGAATTTTTTTTTTCTCCTGTAGACCATCAGACTGAATTATAAGTATGTATGACCTTTTAAAAACTTACTGAGTGAGCTTGGGGCGTAACAACTGTCTGAACCAGTGTCCTGGACAGGCCAAAGTCTTCCCTCTGGACGTCAAAAGTGGAGGTTTAGTTGATCCATTTCCTTACTTCACCAAGAACAGATTATAATTTTGTAGTTACTATGGCCTCTGACCACCACATCTCCCACAGCCCTTCTCTGTTTGTAAACAGCGGGTCTGGCAGGGCATGCCCTGGTAGGCTCCCTTACCAGCTGTGTCAGGAAGTTACCTTCCACACTCTGCAGGAACCTCCTAGACTGCCTCCTCTCCACTGTGCTGTGTTCCCAGCAGACATTTGGCAAGTTAAAATTTCCCACAAGAACAAAGGCTAGAGATCATGAAACATCCACTGATAGAATATTTCACTTCATCCTGGTCGGGTGGTCTGTAACAGACTCCCAGCAGGATCTCTGCCTTGTTGGCCATCCCTCTGATTGTCACCACAGGCACTCAGCCTTATCCCCCACTGTCCCTCCCCAGCACACAGAGCCACCCCACCACCTCTCCTTACTTGCCTGTCCCTTCTGAAGAGCTTGTAGCCATCCACTGCAGCACTCCAGTCATCCCACCGCATTTCCACGGTGATAACTACGTCATGGCTTCCTGCTTCCATTGTTTGTTACCCATGCTGGGTGCATTGGTGAACTTCAGCTGGGCTGTCGATGTCAGCCACAACACTGGTGTGTCACCCCAGGCTCATCTTTACTGAGAATTTTGTTATCCTTTTCCTCCTTCAAACCTAGTTAAAAGCCCTGACAACTCACGGGCTAGAATCTTTTTTCCTCTTTATTAGGCAGATGAACTCTATCTGTTTCCAGCAGACCTGGTGGTATATAAGACATCCCATGAGCAAGAAAGCTAAAATTCTACCAGTGGGATCAGTCTCAGTAATACTTTTGTTGTTACTTTGAAGACAATTATTTCTTAGTTTTGTTAACATAAATATAACTAATTCTTTTTCTGTCTGCATATTCTATGCAGTTATTGTTTTTGCTATATCTGAAATTGAAGTGTGACGTGTTCCTTGAAGAATTTAGCTGGCTTGCATTATGTACACTGTGTTAGCACTCTTCCTTTTAGTTGTCAGTGCTTGTCAAAAGATTTTTGATGCAAGACGTTCTAATATTTTAATAGGTTTTACTATTGCCATTCTAATCTTTATCTCCTTCTAAGCAATGTGCTTCAAAAGATATCCAGTCAAAAACTTGCTTCCATTTTTTTGTTGCAGCTATGATCTGAGTGTACAAAGATGTCATTTTATAATTTTTAATATATTTCTACTAAAAATAGAAGACTATAAGAAAAAGGATGTGGGCTATTGTCTTTCTCTTCAAAATGTTTTTGCCTCTTTCAGTCTTACAGTTACTCAGGATATCGTCACATTGGAGATATATCATCAATCACAGAGATACGGAGTTTACACAGTTTACCCTCAGTTTTCAGCTTTATTCTTAAAACTTTTATGTATTCACTGATCAACAACTTTCATTAAAATTATTTGGAGTGTTTGTGGAAAAATAAAATTAGTATTATGCAGAGGTTTTTTTTGATTTCACTAGTGAGGCACAGGGCTTAATTATCTCATCTTACTTAAATCAGGGGATTGTCTATGCTACTGTTTGCAAAAAAATAAATTAATATATAGTAAGGAAAAAAACCTTGAAACAAGTCACTCACCTAGATTTTTAAATCAAAATAATTTCCAAAATATTATACAACTTCAGGGCACACAATACCCCCCAGTCATTCAAGGATTAGTAGACATAAATAATTCTCTATCTGATAAAGAATATAAATAATGGTCACCAATGTTTTACGTGGTGATACTTTGATAGATGTATTTAATCATGCACCACTACACCAAGTGTCATTTCTGTGCAGTATGTCACCTCCAGCAGCTTGAAGAACCCAGCTAAGGGGGAAAGCAACATCAAGACACACAGATGTTTTCTGATACTGGGGCAATACCAACAAGCGCCATCAACAAAGTGAAATGCTGAGATTTACAATCACAAATTGCAACAAGATTCACATCGAGATTTACACAGCAAATCAGCTCATACCATGCTTTGGAGTGAAATCAAAGTCTACTCCTGCACTGCATTCTGCAATTTCCAGTATATTCCAATACTGCCTAATAAAACCAGTATGCCAGTTTTTGATTTAAGGGAATCTTCCATTATTTCCCTGTATGAACCACCCAAAACACGTAAAGATACAAACCAAAAAGCAATGGAAAACCAAAGTTACTAAAACTGTCTCTGTGTTTTGTTCATAATTACAAAATACAACAGAATCTGAAAGGTTATAAGAAAAAGAAATAATTTCTTTCCCCTTAAGAAGATGCTTTAAAATATCTGTAAAATATCATAAATTTTGTTGGCAGTATCAATACACTTTTTGAGTAAAACATTTAAAGGCAGGTTTTTTTATCTGATATACTCTTACAGGTTATTGCAGTATTTTAAATGGTACAAATAATTCTCCATTCTCAGAAAAAAAATTGAAAACAGGTGAGATAAGACTACAATAAGTCTAGGCTGGTAAAGCAGATCACAACCTACAAACAACTAACAGACACAGATGATACAGAAAAATTTGAAAGAGCTCAGAAAATATGGAGTATTTCTAAAAAGTCATATTCTGTGTTCTGGTACCTTTCTGCCTTGTACTTCTTTCTGCTCTGGAATTCTAAATCTTACTGGGAATGAGTTGTGAGAGTACCTGTCAGTAATACCATGGAAAAGGGCTGGACTGGAATGAAGCACCATGGCTATCTTTATGAAGACTGCATTAGCTGTTCAGCTGATCTAGTACAGCAAGCCCTACCTTGAAGCATGAATTTGTGGTGTGTATTTTGCAGTAGAGGGCAGAGACAAAGGGGAGATTTCAACAAATTGTGTTCAGTGAAGAAAGTTTTATTTGCATTAAGCTTAACTGTTAAGTTCCAAGTGCTAGCACATTAGGCAATATAACAAGAACAACAACAACAATAATAAAATATTTAATACAATTATTAATAATAAATAAATTATTAAATATAATTAATGATGATAAGTATGGGCTTGACAGTAACCATGGTTTATGTAATTTTCATTTCTTACAGACTTTTTGGTCAACACGCCTACATTTATTCTCTACTGAATAAGAGTTTATGGTTTCACATTTCCAAATGCTTTGAAATTTCTTTATACTAATGTGCCCTTCTTGGAGACCAACTTAATGCAAGCTGAAATTGTTGCAAATGAAGTTGTATTACAAAACTAAATTAAGACGTATCATAGGACTTGCCATATTAGTCAAAACAAAGCCCAATTTCTTGTTGTGTGCTTTGAAAGCTGTGAAAGCTATGTGTCTGTACCTACTGAGATCACCCATGTGTTGAATGAAATTCCAATAGCAATCTTTGAGATCACAAGTGCTAGAGGTGTATCTGGAAGCCTGAATATAGGACACCTTATAACTCATTGAGTCAATTATGCTGCCCATCACAATATCAGTTTTCCTACCTATAAGGGTCTCCAGTTGATGACACTTCCCACTGCACCACACGAGCAGGAAGAATTAAAAATAACTGTACTATGAGTAACTACATTGATTAAAAATACTCATCACTTAGCTGTCATTTAAAATAAAAAAAAAATAAGATGTAACTGTGAGCATAAAGTCAGTAAGGTCAGATATTAAATTCAATGCCACTGAGGCTTGAGCAGCTACCAGTGAGATGAAAGGAAAAAAAGAATGTGTTTAATTAAGAAATATTTGTTAAAAAATTTAAAAACTACACCTGTATAAACCAAAGGCAAAATCTCTAAAACACAAAAGAAAGAAATTAAACAAAAAAAAATGTCCCTGCTATGCAAAAAAGATGTGCACAGGCTGGAGAGGCTCCAGAGATGGGCCACAAAGATGATCAAAAGTCTGGAAAATCTGCCATGTGAAGAAAGTTGAGAGAACAGGATTTTTTCAGCCTTGAGAGAAGAAGGCTTAGGGGAAATCTTATCACCCTATTTCAGCATTTAAAGGGTGGCTACAAATGAGATGGAGAATCCTTTTTTAAAATGAGTCAAATGGAAAAGATGAGACATAATGGGTACAAGTTACTCCTACAGAGATTCCAACCGGACACAGGAGGCAAATTTCTCACAATAAGGACCGTCAGACATTGGCATAATCTGCCCAGGGAAATGTTGGGTTTGCCAATCACATATTCAGCTGGATAAGATTACACATTATCTTCTCTAGAACTTGGTTTTGCAAAGAGAAGATGAAGGCCCTTCTGACCTGGTATTTTATGACTGTATGAAACAGCAGTGAGAGAGTTGTGTAGAGCTCTTCCTATGAAATACCCTGTCACTTTAACAGAATATATTTATCACATCGAGTTTTACAAAGGTCATTTTAGCTGGGATTCTATTTTGCAATGTATAAAATGAAGCAACTACTCCAGGTCAGCTTTAGTGGAAAAGCAATTTGATTCACTGCAGCTTAGCTCTGCACAAAGCCCAAGCTTTTTAAAATGAATATATCATCCCAAGATATGAATTTTCTGAACTGCCATGAGCAGAGATTCAGATTCTAGTAGACATATTGTTGGTAAACAAAAAACCTGACTCTCAGTCCAGGGCTACAAAGGCAGTTGCTATCACCTAGAGTTACTCCAGTCCTGCTTGCTTTCTGGGTAGTGCTGCTCTAGTCTCTCTCTTCTATGGTGCTTGCATGCTTTCTCAGTAGTAGTAGTCCTTCCTCTGGGCTCCTCTCCTCTCTCTTATGAGTTACCTGCTAGAGGGTCAGCTGGTCTTTGGTCCTTAGTAGAAACAAGGTTCAACACAGCTGTAACTCATCAAGGTCAAGACTGCCTACAGCCCATTCTTGTGCTCCTACAATCATGTTTACTATTTTCTATAGGGCTTTTTGTAGACAAGATAGCAAATATGCTACAAGCATTTTTTACAGTATCAAAATCTTAAATCTAAAGATAGTTTGGCTGGGGCACACTATCACCTAAACAGTTCAAATACGTTACAACAACATATGAGAAAGAATATTTTTCTAAAATTTTTTCTTTAAGTGTGCGCAGATCAGTACTCTAAAGAAGGGTTGTTCTTGGAAAAAACCCACAAAAAATCAGACATTACAGGAAGTAAGGTTGACTGACACTTGATGCATTTCAGAAATCTCTGTTAAGAAAAACAAGTAAATAAAAACCTAAACAATCCTTATTCAGCATGTATAGATAAAGAATAAGCAAAAGAGGATACTGTCATATTTGTGCCTATGTGATGCATACTTCAATGTATTTACTTCAACCTAAGCAGTCATGCAGTCTTTGTGGTTATTTTATCTGTAGTCCTGTGGTGGGCTGACCTTGGCTAGACACCAGGTGCCCACCAAGCCTCTCTATCACTTCTTTTTTGTCAGCTGGATGGGGAGCAGCAAAATATAACAAACAGAAGACTCATGGTACAAGATAGGAACAGATTGTGAGATCACTCATCAATTACTGTCACAGTCAAAACACTCAACTTGAGTAAACTAGTTAAATGTTTGCAAATCAAATCAGATAAGAGTAATGTGAAATAGACCTTCCGTCCAACCCTCCCTTATTCTTGGGCTCAATTTCACTCCCAGTATCTCTACTTTCTCCTCTTGAGTGATGCAGGACAGCAGGGAAGGGGGGGTTCCAAACTCTTCGTCTTTTCCTTTCTTCCCCAGCTCCAGCCTGGGGTCCCTCCTACAGGACACAGTCCTCAGTGAACTGAAACATGGGTCCTTCCCAAAGGAAGTTTCAGTTCTTCACAAACTGCTCCAGCCTGGGTCCCTTCCATGGTATGGAGTCTTTCAGGAAGAGACTGCTCCAGAGTTGGTCCTGTCAAGAATATATGAACCAGTGTGAGCTCCTCTCTTGATATTTGCACAGGTCCTGCTGGGAACCTGCTTCAGGACTGGCTCTCCACAGGGTCACTGCCTCCTTTGGGTGTACCCATGGGCTTGGCTGGGGACATCCATGGGCTGTAGAGGGGGCAGCTGCCTCACCATGGTCTGCACGACAGTCTGCAGGGGGGTATCTGGTCTGGCTGCTGGAGCACATCTACCTCCTTCTTCTTCACTGACCTTGGTTCTGCAGGGCTGTTTAGCTCACAAGTTCTCATTCCTCTTTTCCATCTGCTTCTGGCCAGCAGTTTGTCCCCTTCATAAACACTTTATCCTAGAGGTGCTACCACCATTGCTGATGTCTCGGTCTTGGCCAATGGTAGGTCAGTGTTGGTGCTGACTTGCAATGGCTCTGTCACACAAGGAGGGGACCTTACAGATTACACCCTTCACTACCAGGGGTTACTGCAGTAACCCCTCACTACCAGAAGCTTGCCGTGAGATCCCAATACATGCATACATCTTTTGCATTTTCTATTCTTTGACCTGCAGTTTTGAACGCTGATAAACAGTGTCCATCGGTACAAAATTCATTACTGTTTTGTATAATTCCTTCTCTGCTGACTGGCTAGAACTGATTTATGAGATGTATTTAAATGGTCTCAAAAGGACAAGCTCACATTAATGGTCCTTGGTACTTTTGTCACTGGGCATAGAATATATGGTAATTTTCACTTTACAGCTTTCTTTCTGCCAGAACACACAAAGTCTTCCTGCTGCTTGGTATTGCACTATGGAGGAGGGATTCACACTTCAAGTATTTTAAATTCTTGTGTTAAAAGGCTAAACATATGATCACCAGGGAGTTTGGAATGCACAGTGATGTGCTGAATTTACCAAAATTGCAATTGATTGCTTTAGCACAGGTGAGTGATTTCAGGATGAGGTAATGACACATTTAGTAAAAAGTTCAGTAACAGATTATTATATTTGGGGATTAATGATCCATTATTTTTTTATTACTGCTCTTGTAAATATTAAATTTTATTATATATTTATAGTTAAGAACTAGTTCTTTACAAAAATTAACTTCCCTTGTAAAAATATAAAGAAAACAAGAAATAAGATAAATCAGTGAACATTTGTATTATAGCTGCACAAGGCCTCTCTTTGAACACTGCAAAACAGTTCATTCAAGTGTATCCATATGTTCTTTATAGATGCTTTTCAGAAGGCCTCTATCCCAATCCCACTCAAATCAGCATTAAAATTCCTTTTCCATAAAACAATAACCTGAAAAAAATGTTTTAAAACCACAGATGCATGAATAATCAATGGTTTTGTTGCAATCTGTGGTGTTATCAGGACTTGATAGCAGCTTGGAAGAGAGGTGCCAGGAGGTATATGTGATGTTAACATTCCATTTTAAACTTTTGCAACTCAGACATAACAGCTACTGTTACTCAGATGTTAGAGCCTATCGCTACAAGCCCACTATGCTCTTTCAGCTATAACTTTAAAGTAAAAGCTATTAGAAGGGTTACCTTCCTAAGATTTGAAATGGCGTTATGTAATCAAATTCACTAATTTGCCTAAAGGTTATAAATAGTGGAGAAGAAGATATTTGCATAGCTTAGAGTGCAACCATGTAATTTTTAATAGAAAGTAAAATACTTCAATAATATTGGCCTCAAGTAGTTTCAGCTACCTCTCTTGATATGTCCAGATATATAAGTAAACTGCATTTCAGCAAAATCGTTCATATGAAATATGATGATGATTAGCAGTTCAAACAATAAGCCATAACATTTCTAAAATAGTGTACTAATTTTCTTAAATAGTTTCCCTGAGGTTCCAGATTTTTTAATGTGTGCAGCAACTTAGGAGGTACATTCCCGGAAAAAATAATACTGCATTACGGCTTTAATGCAAATTCTTAATAACTCTTTAATAATGTCTATTAATCATGGTCTTAGTATAGTCAATTTTGTATGAAGAAGGTTTCAAGTAATGCTATACGTTTTAATTTTGGAGCTTCACTCTACATGTTCTGCATTATTCTACTTGAAAAGTTTTTTTGCTTTTCTGTTGTTAAACTTCTGTCATTTTCCTATTAATTATAGTGAATAAACATTCATTTTCTACTGCTATAATTCTGTATCTTTGTTGTTTTTGAGACAATTGATTACTTTATCAAAAAGAACTGCATTTTTTTACTGGCTTTTCCTGTAATCATTTGTAGTTATAACAAAATTATGGTATTATCTAATTACCAAGTGGTTAACTATTATGAATCATTTTGAGTGACAGCTTAGTTGTTTAGACCCCACAGATAGAAGAAACTGATATTTCTAGAAGATGATTCATCTTGACATAAAGTAGTAGCTGAAAATGAGATCTTTCTTGTCCCCAAAGTACTATATCTCTCCACAGCTTATAAAGATGACTGGCATAGGCACCCCTATTTGCACAGTAAACATCTATAAACTTATCTAAAAAATCTACACCAAATATAACTAATTCTGGTCAGGACTACCATTAAAATCTTTTCACATGTCCATCTTTGAAAAATGCTCACTTGTAAATGAACTTTCTATGTTTGTCTGGAATGGAAGGTTAACATTTTAAAGAAAAAAAAAACAAACAAAAAACCAAAAAATGTTCTATATTTTTCCTTTCTGCAGCCTATTCTTCAAGGGTACAATCCTAGAATAACTGAAACCATGGGCATTTATATAATGAAATAATGATATCAATAAAATAAATACATTTCAATTTTGATTTAAATATGGAAGAAAAATAAGTACTGCTTTGTATAAACGTCTTCTCTGTATTTAACATGCCACTTCACACCCACTGAACAACACATATAAATAACATTTCTTTTCTGGTAGCAGAAACAGGATAATTAAAGAATCTGGTCAGATTCTCTTTATAGCTTATTTGTGATGGTTCACTTAAGTTCCTAATATTTTGATGAGATTAATGTACTGAAACATATAAATCAAGAGCAATCTCCTGATGATCTTAAACTTTAGTTGCTTTATAAGTAATTTTTCTTTTGTCTTTCTGTCGGGATAAGCTTTTTACTGATGACACAACTTAAAAAATGAACCTTTATTTTATTTTGAGACAAGGGATTTTCAGATTTTGATATTTGGCACTTGTTAAAGGATCTAGGGTCACATCCAGTTTTCAGGAGGTGATTCTTGGCAGGATTAATGAGAAAATAATTCCTTGAAAATGGGCATTATTTTACTCCTCTAATAGAGGATATTTTTGAAAAACATCAAAAATAATAAAGGTTTAAGAGTTCAGTCTATGATGTTTACAGAAAATGATACCCACATTAGATAGGCAGCCAGATGAGAATGGTCAGTTTCTAGCTTTAAATTCAGATCTTACATTTTGCTGGTCCATGCAAAAGGCTACAAATCATATTATGAGAAAATTTATTCTCCCCAAGAAATCAAAGGCATACTGTTCCTTCAACCCTTAAAAACCTAAATCAACCACAGAACAAAAAAAGCATCTGACTTCTAGATGATATTCATAAAAATTATATGCAGTGTCTTCTTGAGTTCTTGTACACTGCAAAGATCTGTAAGCCAATATTAAAAGTAAACAGTCAAAATTACAGACAAAAGAATTTAATTGTATGCTAAATAAAATAAAGTGATTTCAATAATTTCAGTGTGACAGAAATTCATCTGTAATTTGTCTTACCACAAATTCTTAAAAATATATTTTGGCTCTGCTTTTTTGTTTTGCTTTTTATCTATTTATATACACACACACTAATTTACATGCACATATTAAATTGATAAATATTCTAAAATTCTACCATCATAAGATTTTGCTTTTGTTAACAGTGGTAAGTAAAATCAGTCTATTTAGAAAAACAATATCCTAAATTACTCCAGAAGGCATCGCTAGTCATCTTTTTCTTTTGTATTTACATTCCCGCACATAAAATTTTTTTCCCTTTCAGGTGTCTTTAACACTTCTATCTGTAAATTTTTTTAAAGTCTTACCTTGTTTCTCATTCTAATTGGTAAGCCAAACAGAACAAACTCTGGCTTTTGGCCAAATGCACACCTTTGCTCCTGCATAGAAAATGATCCATGTCATCTAGGGTGCTGTAGATATATTTTTGATTTCCAGTCCCTTGAGTTTTCCCATGCTAAATGTTTGTCAGAAGAATTATTTTTGTCTCTTTCTCCTTTTCTTGCCAGCTGATTTACTAGTCTGGTGAGTAGTCTACAGGGAGTTAGTGCTTAGAAAACAGTCTATGAACTGGAACTGCATTCAATTTAAACAGAGAGAAGCTACAGCTGTGCTTTATGAGTAATAGACAGAGGTAAATTAGAACTAGTTTACTATGAGTTTTTTTTTCCCTTACATGATCACTGTACATAGGGCCTTTGGACTTCTCAGAAAATGGTCCTGCCCCAGGTTGTCTTGCCTTTTAATCTTCCTAATAACTTCTAATTTTCAGCAATTGCAGCGGAAGTAAAAGAACATATCTGAATTAACGGGTAGAGACAAAGATAAAAGTATTAATGTTGTGCAGAATGAGATTAAATTGAGATTTTGCTGACAGAGTAGTTCTAATGCTTCAAACAATGTGCAAATAGTAAATGCCTGCATAGTACTGATGGATTTCTAATCAACTGTGAAAAAAGTAGACATGAAACTACCTTCTGGGAATTACAAATGTGAACATTTTATTAGAAGGCAAAAGGTTATACAGAATTAATCTATTTACAAAATCCTGCCAGCAACATGTAAGACAGTGGAAATATCTAGAATGAAAAAAATAGAAATGTAGGAGTTGCTTAGTCCAGCATGAACTCAGTTAATGAACATTAAAATAAAAAGGTGAAGACCAGCCTTATTTTGGAGATGTTACCATTTTCTTAATATGTGGGCAGGAATCTGAAAACATGAAAGGTTTAAAAAAGTTTTCTAAATATCTTTATAATAACTAACACAGGAAAATATCAAATAGGAATTTAAAGAGATCAATAATAACTGCCAATCATAATAATAACAACAACAATAACAACAATCAATGCTATGCTGAAAGAAACTTCTCCAATTGAATGCACAGCACCTGTTCTGACAGATGTGTTATAGGGCAGCAGCTGCTGGGGCACAAGAAAGGACGAAAAAAAAGGAATGTAATTAAGAAGTATTAAGGAAAAATAACTTGCAGTTAGTAGATCAATGAAAAATGAAGTGGAAGGGAGACAGATCCATAAACTGAAGAACACTCATTTCTATGATGAAAATTTAGATTAAAAAGACAAAGTGAACTACATTAATTCACATTTATAAGATTTATAAACAAGGGAACTGAAATCTAGACCACTGCTAGATTTTCAAGATTGCTCAGCATCTTCCAGATGTCATTGAGAAAGATATATTCAGTTCTTCTGAAATCAGTGCATTTAGGTCATTCAGGCTGCTTTTAACATTCTGGGGCAGGGTGGGGAAGAAAATTAAACCCTTGGTTTTCATGTAAAATAGGATTTTTGTTTCTGGGAGATGGGGTGGGGCTTTGTCTGTATACTTGTTTATTTGTTTGTTTTCCAGTTAATGGGTTTTCCTTTTTAGAGGAAGATTATAAAAATGACAGTCTGAATGTGTCATGCAAGTTCTTTAACGGCATGATTCACCTGAAAATCTACATTGTAGGTAGATCCATATCAGATTGTTCATAACAAATCACCCTAGAAGAATAAATTGGTTTTAAGGCAGAAGAATACACGGAGTCCAAAGGTAGTCATAAAATCATAGAATCATAGAATAAGCATCCAGTTATTCTCAATATGCGGTTATAAAATTCATAGAGAAGTTCTTGAAACTTCCACTTGCTTATTTGATAAATCAGACCTTTCTTATGAAGAAGCATACTGAAAATTCTTGTGTTAGAAATACAAGTTCATCTTCTGTCTCCAATATGTTCTATTGACATTTACTGTAAAGCTCTGGGAAAAATAAGTAGCCATGTGTTCCTATGAGTAATACTCAGTTACAGCATAACACTTTATATAATTTTAAATTATATGCAAAATAGGAAATTTAATAAATTACAATTCAGTTCTTTTCATTTAATAAGTAAAGATTATTTTTGCGACATACATGCACTTATAGTTTGCATATGCAGGAAATTGCAGAATACTTTGCATTAAAAATAGATTCTGCAATAAATATATTTCTTAAAATTGTACATTATTGTATTATGTGCACCTATTAAACCTCAACTATACAATAAAATACCATAAATAATTCATTCCTGTGAAAAATACTGTTTTTCTTCAAGGCCACTTAGTAAGTGTTCTTCTACATTTTCAGTTGTAACTCTCATGTTTTATTTTTTAAACAGATTTCAGCATCTAATTTTCTGGTGCAAGGTCTGAGCAATTCAATGACATTACATCCTCTTCTTACAACTAATTTAAGACTTTATCTTCCAGCTCTGTGGAATGTACTGTTTTGGCAACCTGAAATAGAAGTACTTTATTCATGTGTCTATGAACTAATGCTTACTGAGCCACCTAAATCCTTTTAAACACTTGTGATGGTTTCATGTGATTGTGAGTGTTCTCTTCCCCTTTCATCCCAGATGCAAAAAAATTCCAGTCTTCCCATATTATGAAATGTGAACAGTACATTCTTGACCAATCCAGGTGGGTTCAGAAAATGTCCATCCAGACAGGAAACTAATGGTGCAGGGGATGGTGGTGAAAATACATGAGATAGTTTCCTTTCCTTCCAGGTCTGAATGGGGGTGTAGGTTAGATATAAATACTTCTATTAAAGATTTAAGTGTTATTTTGAATGAATATTTACAAGTGGAAAGACATAGGAGTTTTATCTGGAAAGAAAAAATTTGTTGCTTACTTAGGACACTAGTATAAGAAATTTGTTTGTAATTTTCAGACGCATAAAGCCAGTAATCTAGCTGTTACATCATTATCTGCATCCTCCTCCATGTCCTTCTGGTATCTTTTTTTTTCACAGATTTTTCACCATAAGCCCTTTTATTTCCTTGATATTTTGTTGTTCTGCTACTTTACAGTTTCTAGGCTGTACCTTTCTATCTTGTCGGCCCATAATTTTACAGTCGTCCTGAAATAGATTCTTGTCCCCAGCGCTTTCCCCAGATTTAGTAGCATTCACAAACTGAACAGCCTTGGTCGCTCCTCCCTCTTGTAGACCATTAGCAGAGCTGTTGAACTCATCTCCCTCATCTTGACACATGCTATTTCACACAGCTCTGCTTGTAGCCATGCTTCCAGCCCTTCTTGCATGAGTAAGTGGTTTGGTGTGGTCCACGTGGTCCTGGATCTCACCCCTCCGCAGTGCGTGTTTGCCTGCACAAGCCGCCAGGCTTACCCGCACATGCTGCAGAGCGCCTGCCAGTGGGGCGGGCCAGCAGAGCACCGGCGTGACAGCCAGCTTGTCTGAGATTGCCCGGAGCACAGCTGGCTGCTTCTGCACTACGTGTGTGAGTAGATCAACGCCACTGCTGACAGGGCCACCCCAAACCTCCCCGTACTCCAGCAGATTGATTCTAACCCAGGCTGTATGCCAAGAGTGGAGACATTTCATTTTCAGTGTGTTACCTCTGACATAACAGTTTTACAGCTTATATCCAGCCCACAGAGCATCTCCTAAACTATGTATAAGCAAGAATTGTTACTGAAACAACCCAAACCAAAAACAGTCCTAAAACCCAAGTATCTAGGTTCTCATGCAGTAGAATCATTGCACCAGCAAGAGTGGAACTGAACCAACTTCCACCAGATGAGGCCATTCTTGCCTCATTTATCTTTAAAGCTCTAAAACTAAAAATGAAGCACAAAATTATGCCAAAATGTCATCATATTTCTCCAGTGTAATTACAAAACTAAGAAAGAGCCATTATCAGCTAAAATTTAAGGCGCTTTAAATGTCTTTCACTAGAGATTCTGTAAGCCTTTTTTTTCCTCTTTGCTAGTAAGTGGTACACTAGCTTATCTCTGTCTTTCACTCGTATCTTTTTTTTTTTTTTTAAACAAGCACATACTGAAGACATTTAAAGGAATTCCACAAAGGTTTGTGACTGAGCAAAACTGAAATTATATTTGCTGGGGGGAGTTAGGAAATCTGGTTGTTTGCATATCTTCATGTAATTTTATTGTTAGCCATGAGGTGAGGAAAATAATGCCAAGAATTAAAATGTTTTTAAAACTATGGTGAAATGTTTTGTCTTTCCAGGGAGACCTAAGTAATGCAGATATTTCCTAATGTAATATGAAACTTCTGATTTTGAAGAATATATTGCTTATTAATTGCATAACATTCTAAACTAGAATTTTGAGATTCAAATCCTTCTTTTCTCATCCAGTGAATTTAATACCTTATAGTGCGTGAAAATAGACTCTTTTTTTTTTTTCCTTTAAATCCTACTCATGATGGTTCTAAGCAGGTACACAATAGAGGAGAGACTTGAGGCATTCTGAATCACTATTTCTCCCACCTATGTGTTTGTGTGATGTGGAACCATACCACAGATCATTTGGAAAATATTGATTAAATATTTTTACTCACACATAGCCCTTAAAGCACCACTTCAGTAAATTTTCCTTCACAGCCATCAGAAATCAACTACCTAAGAAAAAGAAATCTCCTGCTTTCTAACAGGTAGTTTCCACACTGAAGTGGTAAATAACTAATAAGTAACAGTATGTGATGAAATTGTTTCAGTAAAACTTGTAAAACAGCTCTCTTTTGATGAAAAGTGGAGAGGTGAATTCATACAGAGATGGAAATGTACTGTTTCATTGCTTGACACTAAGTACTTCATTTCCTTAGAGAGGAACAGGACATGTAAAAATAATCTCTACCTTTTTTCAGTGACCTGCTACCCAAAAATGAAAACTGATCCAAAACACAGCTCAGAACTCAGAACAACCAGAAAACCTGTAACAGTAGTAAGAAAATTGAGTAATATTCTGAGATAAATTTTGAAGTTTTTCCATTAAGGACACAGTTTGAAAAAAGAGTTAAAAAAACTTAATAAATCCTGAAAATGTAAAATACACTTCTTGACAATATATTCAGCAGACTTTGTTAACAAAAGTTTAGATAAGACCAGACATGTTTTCGCAGGATGGATTAAAGTTCTTAACATAACCTTTAGTCATCTGACCAAATTGTAAAACTGAACAAAATTATAGTTTTCACTGTTTAACATTTTTATCTACTTTTTATACTTAGCTGCCTATCCTATTACTGGGATTTTCTCCACTTCTCATACTTTAATGCTCTTTCTCTTCCACTTTTGACTCTTGCCATTTTCCTTGATTACTTTACCTGGCATCTGAAATCCAATATTTAATTTTGTTGATATTTCAACAGCTTTAAAAGTGTTCTTTAAAAGTGATTGTGAATCCAAATTCCCAGTAACCCTGCTAATCACAAGTAATTATGATTGCAAAGTACTTTTCTATATCGTTAGTAGGTCTGTGTTGTTTTTCTAATGAAGTTTTATACATTCAGAAAATCAGACAATGGTTTGGGTTGGAAGGGACTTTCCAACTCCATTTTTATTATTGCCTATTTGGCTAAGAAAGCCTGGATGCAGTTAGACATCAAACATCCGAAAATTCAAATAATTCTATATTTTTTAGAATAGTAGGTAGAAGCCACAAAAGAGATTTGGAACTGACAAAACAATAAGTGCAAGACATTTAGTATTTCTTAAGATTCACGAAATCTTAGTGTTTCAGAAGTTCTATAAGGCTGGTATTCTTTGAAAATATGTTTGATCTGCCAAAATTATTTTACATGCTTAGAGAAGTATTTTTTCTTCTTTTTATAAAGCATTGTTCTGTTTGATTTCAATATCAAAATTAGTAGTTTAAAATATCTGCTATGATTTAGCAGAGTTTGAAATAAAATGTATATTTTAGAACTAACATTTCTATGCCCCTTTAAGCCTCCCATGGCTGAAACATCTGTCACAATTTCAGCAAAAAAATGTAATACTGAACAGAGGGTGAACACATGCCACGAAGGTTACTACTTGCAGCAGACGACTGCAAAACAATTAAAGCAAAATTGGTCTGCCCTAAATTCTGCAATGCTGCTGCAAGACTACTATTATCCCAAGTCAGCTGTCTTCATAGCCATTGTATGATACTCTAACTACGTGCAGGTAGGACTAGTTTAGACACAAGCTGCAAATCTTGCCACTGAGTGGATCTGTATGAATAAAACCCCAACATGCTCTTACCTACCTGTTGTGAGCATGGTAGGAAGCAATTTAACTCCTATATTGACTTTTAAAATTTTTACTGTGATCTTTATGTGCTTATGAATTTAGATGCCAAAACCTGAAGACAGGAAGTGACTTCAGTTAACTTGCAATGGTAAAAGTTTTTTTACACCTCTGTCCTCTTTTTTCCTTCTGAAGAAACCCTCCAGTTTGATCACTTCTCATCAGTCTTCTTGTGCAGACATACATGCTCATCTGTTACTTAAATTCAGTATTGAATTAAGCAGTAGCAAGTTCCTTTCTGAACGCAAAGAAAACAGAAATTTGTTTCAGATAATGTGAATTTTCAGGTAAGTAACATTTAGATAATTGAAATTATGCTCTAATTATATGTCAGTGGTCTAGAATATTTGCTTTGTTCTCCTTTTATCATATCAGATTTTTTTTTCTGGATCACAGACTAGACACATGTTTTCCTAATATAGATATACTTCCCACACCATTTATTTTTTCATTCTATTACAGCTTAGAGAATTACTTCTATCCCACTAAATAAGACAGTGGATAGAAACACAACATTTTGAACTTAAAAATTACTCAGCTAATGAAATCTGAACTAAAGTAAGAACCATTGGAATAAGAGTTTGAAAATTGCACTTTTTAAGATATTATAAACTGCACATTGAAAACACAGTAATAAACAATCATCATTTTTAAAAGGCATGTGTAATGAGGAACCATAGTGTTATGCAAGTAGATGCTTAGAAAAACTTCATGCAACTGTGATTCAATTATCTTAGTACTAGCTGTAAGAAAGAACCAGAGTGTGATCCTTAGATGAATGACACCTACGAACTTTTTGTTCCTTTTAAATTATATGTTTTATGTGGATGGCATATTCACATCTGCAGACATTTACAAACCAAGTGAAATATAAAAATGAGGCTACTATTCAAATGGTAACCCATCTATAGAATGTTTTCTAGTCTCTCTAAGAGCTGCTCCAATATTAAATCTGTATTCCTTCCCTTGGTTTAAATTTTCATTTTAGCCATGTGGCAGAAACTGAACAGGGCATGAGGTCACTGTAGCATCACAAGTCTCATCATTAGGCAAACTCCTTACACTAAGAGCTCCCATTTCTTACAGGTTGCCTCATTCTTTAGTTATTACACTAGGTACTTGAAAATCCTAAAAATGCTTGTGGAAACTTCCCCTAAGCAGAATAATACCAGCATTAACTTCTCTTGTAGTTGTTGAATAAAGCTGTTTTTACCTTTCTTTCATTTTAAGAGAAAATACAAAAGTCCTGATTGAGAAATGATAGCAATATGTGATGCTATCCACACATGATGTGAAAGTTTAACATTAAACAATGAGGTCAACTTATCACAGAGATGTTGTGAACTCTGACTAAAAGTCAAGTACTTCTTGAATACTCTGACAGATATTATACATTCAAGTACCTATTCTCAGGCCTGTATGGGAAATACCAGTTACATCTTAGAATAATGGAAATATGATGACAAGAATGATTTTCTGTGGACTGTGTTTAGTTCCCTTCCTAAAGTTTTAGCCCTGATGCAACTTCTGAAACTGCCAAATTTTGGAACAGATATTTAGTCATGGTCAGTAAGAAGATGATTTTTCAACTATTTTACATATGACATTTTTTCATAGAGAAATATATTGTAAATCACCTAAAAATCTGTGGTCTAGACTAATGGTTTGCCAAAATCAGCAGACACTAAAATACTACACTTAGTATAATTAATGATAATTTCCTCTCTAATTTATTCTGGTCCAAAATGACACAGCATCTTGTAACTCTATGTGGGTTGGAAAGAACCTTAAAAATCACATAGCTCCAACACCCCCGCCATGGGCACGTATGCCACACACTAGATCAGGGTTCTCAGGGGCCCATCCAGCCCGACCTTGCACACTTCCAGGAACAAGAATTGGGCATCCACAGCTTCTCTGGGCAAAAATTTTAGAGTCTCGTCATCCTCACAGCAAAGAATTTCTTTCTAACATTGAAAATAAATATATTGTCTTTCAGTTTAAGTGCACCTCTTATCCTATCACTCCATCTATAAAGTCCACCTCCAGCATTCTTCTTTGCCTCCTTTAAGTATTGGGAGGAGGATATATGATCTCTTTGGAGTCTTCTCCACACTGAACAACCTCAGCACTCTCAGCCTCTCATCAGCCTTCCTCATCAAAGAAGATGTGTTCCAACCCTCTTATCATCTTCATGATCTTCCTCTGGACTCACTCCAGTAACTCCCCGCCCTTCTTGGGCATCTAGGAGTTGGATGCAGTATTCCAGGTGAGGTCTCACCAGAACAGAGTAGAGGGGGAAAATTAGCCTGCTGGTCATACTTCTTTTGATGCAGCCCAGGATGTGGTTTCTGGGCTGCAAGTGCACAGTGATGAATATCTTGAGCTTTTCTGAAACGCTGCTCTCAATCTGTTCTCTGTCCAGCCTGTATTTGTGCACAGGAATGCCCTGTTCTACATGCAGGACCTTGCACCTGGCCTTGTTGAACTTCATGAGGTTTACACATGCACACCTCTCAAGCCTTTCAAGGTCCCTTTTGGATGGCATTCCTTCCCTCCAGTGTGTTGAGTGCACCACATAACTTGGTGTCAACGGCAAAACTGCTAACGTCNCTTGCTAACGATGCACTCAATCCCATGTTGATGACAAACGCTGATCAGCACCTGACTTCTGAGAGACGCCACTCATCATTTGGACATTTGCTCTCCATCTGGACATCATGCTATTGACTGCAACTCTTTGAGTGCAGCTATCCAGTCAATTCCTTATCCATCCAGTCATTCATTGTCAAAACCATTCCTTTCCAGTTTAAAGATCAGGATGGCATGGGACAGTGTCAAATGTTTTGCACAAGTCCATGCAGATGATTTTGGTTGCTCTTCCCTCATCTACCAGTTCTGTAATTCAGGATGAAATGGTTGTATTTGCAATGAAGCCTAGTGACCATTATTTGTATTGGAATGTGAATTAATTAAAATTGATGCACTAGATGCTTGATAAAATAACAATAACATTGGCTAGGCTAACTATCATCTGTCAGTGGGTTATTTGATTTGACATTATTAATAGGAAGAAAATTATGTAAGATTTACCATTCTTTTATACAGAACACCTCCAGATCCATTAGATCTTAATCTTGAGCTTAAATATTTGGTTCAAACTGAACCTAAGAAACTTGAAAGACATAAACTCAGAGGCAAGCTCTCCTCTACTTCTTTTCCCTTCTCTATTTCATTTTTTTTCTCTTTTTCTGCTACAAAAGTGAATTGTGATAGAATTATGAGTAACTTTTTATGCTTCCTGTAGTCAATGTCTGTGTCCCACTTAAACAGAATACAAATAATTGTTTGGGGTTTTTTTCTACCAACAATCAAGAACCATAAGCTTATATACTAAAAATGTTTGTCTGGGTATAAGAATGTAATTTGTTTCTCTATCTGCATTGCAAAGTCAAATGTATGAAACCATAAATATATTTGCCATGCATTTACTTAGGACCTTGGACAACACTAACAATTACATGTTCATCCTGCTTTTTTTTAAACATACATGTTTTAAGGCATGTTAGCTATATCCTACCCAGTTGAATACTGAAAAAAATATACAAGAAAAAGAATAAACAACAAGACTTTTTTTTAAAAATTTTTGACTAGCTATAACTGATAATATTATGGGTTTCTACTGTCTTGCAAGAGATTCTCTGAGAAGCTGTTTCTGTTTAAATTAATAAGAAAAAGGAAAAATGTGGAAAATTAATTATATAAAGGTTAATAAGAAGTTTTTAAAAAACCCATAAAGGTTTCCAAGCAATGAAGTTCAAACTAAGGGAGAATTTCATGTAAACTTTGTATAAATGTAAAAAGATTAAATTGATATTACCAGATAGCTGGATAACAGAAATCCATTTCAGCACTTTGATGCTTAGTAATATTTCAAGTGTTCTGTTTAAAATACTTTATAAACTATTTTGGTGTGATCTTCAGAGATTTATAACTTAAAAAAAAATAAATTCTACAGCCTACAGCTAGAGACAGTACAAGGCTAGTTGCATTCTCTTGCCTTATGTAATGGTCCTTGAAATTAAAACATACGTGAATTTTATAGCGTAATAGACAATCCCATTTCCAGATATTAAAACTCAGAGTTCACAACACTTTCATGCAGAAAACAAAACTTACTTGAAAAATGCTCCCTCTATTTTGAGTCTTATTCAGATATTGAATATACATTAAATATAGTATGCCCATTAAATTTTTTGGGTAATGCTTTAATGGGCACCAGTTACAAATTTTTAAGTAATGCCTGTGTGTTTTGTTTTATAGGTACATGTGTACTATAATATCTATACACAACTACACATTTAGCAACAGCTGAAGTCACAATGATATTCAAACTAACCTAGAGCTTTTTAACATTTCTCTTGGCAATTTTTTGTTACAGGGTTTCTTATTCTGAAGTGCTGTGCCTACAGAGGCACAGCACATAGGTGAAAATGTTCACAGTTCTNAAGAGAGATGGGCTGTTGGTTTTTTTCTGGTTTGTTTGTTTGTTTTGTTTATGGTTTGTTTTGTTTTGTTTACATGGAATGTCTGAGGTATAACATACAGCTAGTCAAACAAATGTATCAAATAAGACCACATACAGATTGTATTTAGTCCATAAAATGGGTTTATTTCATATCAGATGTGAATAGAATACTGCCTCTTGTAAAGGTCTCTTAGACATGAAAGTAGTACTTTGCTCTCANATCTGTGTGGTGATTAGTTTTGTTGAAAAATTATCAGTCTACTCAGAGTCTGCAGGGGAGGAAAATGTATCATCTGTTGACATAAAGTAATCTTTCTGTTTCTGGAAACAATGATTTCTTATAATAAATTGCTTTGTTTTGAATCTCTCAGAACAGGAATTTGAACTAGATAATAAACATATCTGGTTAATATTTATTAAGGAAAAAAATTAGAGAGAACAGTATTTACCATGCCTTGGTAATACTGGTGGAAAGGACCCTTCAGTGTCTGTTTTTTTCCTCCTCATACATTTTTTAATCACCTGGTCCCTTACCCTACAGTTTGGATTGATTTCAGTATATGGAGAGTTTTGACTCCATGTGCATGGTCCAGGTCTTGGGCAAACCAGACAATATCAACATCAGCAAAGATCCTAAAGCAGTCAGAAGAAACTCTGCCAATATTTGAAAAGATATTGGAATCATAGCAAGCTTGAGGTGCAATGCTTCATACCTCAGTAGAGCATGTGTCCACTCTTTCCATGCTTCTTCACTGGGTTGCCCAGACTCATATTTCTACTATCATCCCAGCTGCGGCCTTGCCCCAAATATTTCTCATTCTCCTTCTGTGGTCCCTGTGGTTTGGTAGGATGATCATCACATATTCATAACTTCCAAAGTGTTTGTACCACCAGAAACCGTGGCTTTATCCTTAGTTCACATGAAGTATAAGCTCCGTAATGCCATGAACATGGACCTAAATGTGGGCTAAATGTGCCATGGCTATCAAAATTTGTAGACTACGTTGTATAGAGTCTTTCCTTTCCCAAACCCAGATGGAAAATACATTTTCATTTTCTCAGAGTTAGAATTCAATTGCTAGATCTTGAAAATAACCAAATTTTCAAGTGATCTATTCTTTCAACCATTTCCTGCTTTGCACCCTAGGAGATATGAATCATATTCTAAAGTACACCTTTCTCCCCATGCTCCACATGGCTAACCTAAGCATTTTCTCAGGGTACTCTGATCATCAACTTAAAGTGGCAATAGCAAAGTTTCTTCCTAAGTGTATCTGCTGAGCATTAGAATCAAGAACTATTTCCCATTATTTCCAAGGGAAATCAAATGCTTTTAAAAGTTTAAAATGTGTGCTATTGTTCATATTTTTGATACTTTCTCAGCTGCTTAGGTTATGGTCAACCTGTCAGAGTTGCAAAAGGAAATAAATCTGTAGAAGAAAATATAAGCATATTACTATTTTGTGGTCTTAACTAATGTCAAGACTAAAAATGGACATATAACATATAATTTCTTTTCCTACACCACATGTTATCACTCAAAATTATAATAAACAATCAATCTGTTCTTTTCAGCTGATATGATTGATATTTTTTTCCTCTAGAAATACATTTTACTTTTGTCTGCATATGACAATTGTTATATAGTATTGTAAAGCATTCAGTACAGAGGTTTTTCCAGATGATTAATTGTACCCCTTTTTACTGTGTCTCTGAGTCCTTCCTGCTGTCTGTGGCATCCCAGATCCCTTATTCAGTACAACACACAGACCACTGTCTCTTCCCAGGTGAATTATGATATGTGTGCCTCTGACAAGAATCCTCTAAGATTAGATACTCTCCAGGGACTTTTTTCGTACAAAATACTAGAAACAAATAATCTGAATTTGTTCTAAAAAGTTATTTAGAATCAATTAAAAAATAATTAAAATACAATTTAATTTAGAAAAATATTTAGCTTGAAACAGTAAGGCTTGGGCAGTATAGCCTCTAAAGATCAAAAGACTACCCAAAACTTTGCGCAATTAGAAGACTAACAGATGCAAAACCTGTCATTTGCAGCCATCAGACACAAGGGAGTCATGTTGTCACCATGGCATCTTGCCAACTTTTTCTTCCTAAAATGAGTAATAGTTGCCTATTTTTAGCCATGACAGTTACATGTGGCTCCCAGTGCAAGCTTAAAACATGGTTTGACCTTGATTAACATCTGCTATATTACCACACCCTTACAGAAAAGTAGGAGCTATTTCATTTAAAAAATGGCATCAAGTTTGCTTGATTTTCAACATCCTTACCAAGAAATTTTAGTGTTCTTCTGATATGTTCTTCAAGACCTGGGAGGTTTTTTTGGTTTTTTCTTCAACACAGGGAATATGTCTAGGAAAAAAGGAAACATGTGGTAGTGTAAAAAAGACTATTGACCCATTGTATGCAAATGTTGGTATCTTCTGATGTCTCCCCCCATAAGTTAATAAAGTTGGTTCACCCTATACCTCCCCTTATCCTGCCCCTTTAACAAAAACAGTTTGTTCCCCACCCCTACTTACCTGTCCGTCATCCTGGGTCCACCCCTATTTCTACAAAGTTCTCTATCAATCAGTTAAGTTCTAGCCCTCAGACATGTCAATCTTTGTTACTCCCATCCCTTGTTACCAGAAAGTTCCACTGTATTCAAAGTACCATTTGTTCTGTAAAATGTCATTTATTAAGTTACTGTATGATTGGTTGTATGCAAATGTTATCCCTCCTTAACCCCTCCTCTGGGTATCCCTCATTGGTCGAATTCTGTTAACACCCCCTGTTACCACACCCCTGTAAAAGTCTGTGTNTTCTACAAAGTTCTCTATCAATCAGTTAAGTTCTAGCCCTCAGACATGTCAATCTTTGTTACTCCCATCCCTTGTTACCAGAAAGTTCCACTGTATTCAAAGTACCATTTGTTCTGTAAAATGTCATTTATTAAGTTACTGTATGATTGGTTGTATGCAAATGTTATCCCTCCTTAACCCCTCCTCTGGGTATCCCTCATTGGTCGAATTCTGTTAACACCCCCTGTTACCACACCCCTGTAAAAGTCTGTGTTCCCAATCATTCGTTGGTCAGTTGGCCAGAGCAGCCTACGCGTTGGTTTGGGGAATAAAACATCTACCTTGGACTTGGCTGGTCTACTGACTCCTCTCTCATCCCTTCACCTCTGGCAATTGCTGGCTGACTTGTGAAGAGAGACGCTGTCTCTCTTTCTTGCCCTATTTACCCCCTGAGGCTCGGGGGTTAGGGTAAGCCTCCTTTATCCTACGGCCATCCATGGAGGAGCTAGCCAGGACGACCCGAGGGGTCAAGAGAGCCACCGGACAGCTGCAGAAACACATGAGCTATGTATTGACAAGTCTTAAGAGTTCAGATGTTTCTTCTTTCTTTCTTTTTCAAGGAGAATAAACAAATGTGCAAAAGCCTTATTTTTTATTTGTCATATATTCTAAATAGAGCAACCAAGATCCACTTTATCCAGCCCAGTTTTTTTCTGAATTCTCCCCAAAAAGGAACTTAGGTCAGAATAATGAAGATCTAATCATACAACTGAAAAGAAATGTTAGAGATGTCTTAACAGATTTCCTTGCTTAAACAGGAACAGAATTACCTGTCAAAAATATGCCTGGAAAATGCCCATACATTTAAAGAGATTCATTAATGTAGAAAAAGTCCACAAAGGAAGTAAATAATGACAACATCAGACACTTTACAACAACACTGTGATTCCGTACAGTGCAGCACAGCCTTCTAAAACATTCTGACATATGTTAAAATGAAAAACTTTCCAGAGTATTTTTGCAAAAAATGTCACAGCAAAGCATAAAGAAGGATCAAGAATAAACATAGAATTATCTTGTTACCTCCTAATATATTTTTTATCTTAGAAAGCAGAGGGAATACAAGTTTATTTCACTGTTTTGTACTGTTAGACATAGCCAACAAGACTTCAGTTATGCTCTGGCTTTGTGGTGAAAGTGAAACTTCCATTTACGAACTTATATCTCTGCCCGCAGCAGGGATTTGGATCTAGATGATCTTTAAGGTCCCTTCCAACCCAAACCATTGTATGACTCAAAGACTTTTTTTTTTTTTTAGTTCCTATCATATAGAAAGGAAGTGGCTTTATTTCCTCGTGTTCTGTATTAGCATTTTATGGGATGAATTGACCTTTCTAAAATTCATTATGGGCACCAGACCTTTAGCCTGTTGTACCACTAACTTTCTTCTTGCACAAATTTTTCCCAAAGTTAGAAGCAAGGCAGGCATTTCACTGTACTGCTCTTAAGTCTCTCCACAACTTCTTTCCCCAGGGTACCCCTGTCATCACAAGTACAGACAACTTTCAGTCTCTTATGAAGAAGAAAGCTAGAATAGTAAATAAAACAGTATTTAAAGTACTGGGTTTAAATTGTAACACCAGGATACCCAGGAAAATCATGTTTGCTGAGAAAATAAATACCAAAACACACTTTTAAGTGTACACTTTTAAGGAGGTGCTATGGTCTCATTGATACTGAATACCTTTGATAAAGATATTGCATCTGAAGTAAATTTTAGTACAAGTTTTATTTTTCAATTTATATATTGAAGGTTAGAGAATAAATCTCTATATGAATCCTGAAATAGCAATGATTTCACATGTATAAAAACTTTGTCAAGTGTATTTTTAAGGTATCAGTGTCTGATTTACCACCTTAACTAGACTTATAACAAAAAAAGGGTGTTACCTTTTTCATTTTTCTTCTTTTAGAGTAAAAAAAGCAATATTTTTAGGGTTTTCTTGTACTCGATATCTTCAAACAACTATATTTTGGGCAGAAAGATATCATAATCTTCTTAACACTTGTGTGGTAAGTCATATAATTTTAATTTCATATTTTGTCTGATCTATGAAGGCACTGAATAGCAAAGGCAGGTCAAAAGCAACCAAATATATCCTCTCATGTACTCCAGCAGCAACTGACAGCAGAAGTGCTCAATTAATTTTAAGTGCCATTAAAGTGAAAAGCAAGAGAACACACTAGGGAAACAGACATAAGCAGAAGTTAATTAGAAATGTAATCTTGAAAATATGTATATATCTACTTAAAGACACAAAAAAGAGCTAGCAGTAAGCTCTGTATTTAGACCAATAACAGCTGTTACAAATGACAAAGCTAGTCTTTCACAAAGAAACAAGTACTGTAATTATCTTCTTTGGGGGAATATTAAGTTTTGTTTACCTGGTCATCAATCTGTATATTTGGGAGACAATTTCAGGCTAACTCACTGTGTTTTCAGCAATATCAAAAGAAAGCAAGCTTGCCAGATCACTGAAATGTCTTACATTTGCTATGTTAAAATGAAAGATGTCTGTCCTTTTCAGCACTGCAGTACCTGGCAATTATTGCATTGGGAATGTCAGGAGTCTACCACAGAAGTGTGGTCAGTGGCCACAGCTGATTACCAAAGTGATATTACGACTGGGAGACATAATTGTTAAAACTTAAAAGAAGTCATGTTTTAAGCCTGCAACCGCATTTGGTGTTGTGATAGGGAGGGTTTATAGGCCCTGGACCTTATGATCAAACTGTACATAGCTTAATGACCAGTATTAAAGAATGAGAGGAAAAAAGAGGGCTTGAAATCTCTTACCTTTCTGAAAATTTGAACTGATAATCAAACTGAACACTACCTATTGAAGATGTAAATTATAGTGTAAGCTTCTTGCCTGTTTTTTAATAGGGTCAGCTCCAGATTTCATCTGTATTTAAACTGATTCTCCAAAACCTATGAAATCACAAAAGAGACCTTTTATGATTCTTAGGTTGAAGGACATGCTCTTACACATGGTCTCAAAATTAGAAATCCTCTAAAATGTACAACTCAGCATCTAGAAAAAAATTATAAAAGCTTTTGTAATGATAAAATGTGAAAGGCAAGAATCCAGATGGGTGGTTGCAGGAAGCATGTTCTACAAGAGAAAGGATAGATTTTCAATAATTGAGCCCAAAAGAAATTAATATGGCTAATAAAGTAGATCTTTATCTACTTTATTGAATGTCTATTCTTATTTTGTAGGCATAAGTTGCAAATATATTGTTTCTAATAAAATATTTGTGTCTCTTGTACTATAATTATTTCCTGTTTTCTTACCTTTTCGTTCTTTATAGTTCAATTAAAACACTATTTAATTCCCTAAGGTTAATTGTATTGGTGATGAACAACGAGTTTGGATGACAGAAAGTAAGATGCCTTACACTCACAGTCTTGTCAAATATTCTGTGAATATTCTGAATATTTTGAATATTGAGAAGATTCTCTGAACACATTCTGAAAGCAGAAACTAAAATGTCAAAGTACTTTCTACAAGGTCAATGAACAAACTAGTGCACTCTGAAAGTCTTACCAGTACATTTTGAACCCTTACACTGTTTTGAAAGCAAATTCTGAAATTCTTAGCAGGAAGTCATAGCACTATGCTCCTTGAAGGGTATGTTTATTCTTTCACCTGGTGGCTGACACATGCTAGTGAGTTAACACTAAATGCAAACAAAGAACATATCCTGCTCATAAGTAAGCACAGGCTTCATTGAGTCATGAATTACAATGCCATGTGGCATATCCGAGTTTGACCAAACCCGCCATCGCTCACCGCCTCTCCAAGGATGCTGTCTCTTGACCTTTGTGGAACTTGTGAATCAGGTGAGTGCACTTACAGTGCTGGTAACCCATAAAAAGGAAATTTCTAGTGTAATGAAACTGACACTAATTGCACATAGTTGATGCCTCAACAAATGGACTAATGACTGGTTGTACAGGAGAAATTAATTCATCATACAACACCAAAAGGCTGCTTAAATTTTTCTTTTGTTAAATATGGTAAAAATACGTTACTTTGGTGAGAATAATTCTGTTTTCTCTGCATGTTTTCTCTATAGGATATAAAAGTAGACAAAATTCATCTCCATGAAGGTCAAAGAGGCCAGCACATTTCACTAGTTCTTTAAAGACTGGTTCTGATATGGTGAAATATGTTTTATTGCCCTAATTTGCATCTTACATAAAAGAAGAAGATGAACTATTATCATGCTTTGCCTCAGTTATACACCCAACAAGTAATCAATTAGTAAGATAATAAGAAGGCAATGGAGTGGAATAAGGTGATGAGAGATATGCATCTATTAAATTTTTTTAAGAGATCCTATAGAAATTCAAATGTGTAAATGAGCAATGGAGCAGAAAAAGGGACATATAAATTCTACTGCTTCAAAGTCAAATATCAAGAAAAACAGCTATTTGCAGACTAAGACCACACTATGAGTTTCCTTCCTGACCTTATAAGAAGGCCTGAATTAACTAAACTTACCAGTGCCTGTCAAATTCAGAATGCAGAAGATGTGAGGGAAATTTAAAAAACTGTATCACTATGATTACCCCTAGTTCTTGGATTCAATTTATTACCTACATTTTTATCCATCCTGGATCATACAAACTGTGCTAAACTTTATGTTTCAGGAAATTGCAGGCACACCTCATAAAAATGGTTGTATTACCAAAGAAATAGGCAAAAAGCCCCTGTCAGTGACATAGCAACAAATACCATTCAGACTAGCATATTCAAAATAGAATGCCATAACTGTACATATACTTGTCATTATCTCATAATACAGCAGTCACAATTTACCAACTGTATGTGAAGAGAAAAAAATCTTCTAAAAATTTNTTCAGTACCCCATTTGTTCATTCAAATAGAACCCTCCCCTGAGTTGGTCCCATTGGATGTTTTCCCCTGTCACCCCACAATTTACAGAACTCCATTGGTTGTAACTGTTTATTTCGCCCCTTTTCACTCCCATAAAAAAACAACCGTACGGCTTTGTCGCCTTGCTCTTTTGCTTTGTTCTTTGCTCACATGCTTCACTTGTAATAAAAGTTTGGAGCTGTGCAGAAAGCCCCTCTCTCATCCTTCACCTTTACCAGCGCTATTTTTACATCGGTTTGCAGTCTGCTCCTAGTGAGGGAGCTGGCATCATCTACTGCATCAGCCAGATCTCGCCGCCGGGACACCTTTGGCTGTTAGACGCTGTTGCAGAACCCAGGCAAGCTGCTACCAGCGTCAAGATATAGCTTGCATGAGTGTGATTTCCTTGTATATCTTTTCATGTGTCATATAGTCCATTTATTTTGTGTGTTAGCAGACTTTTATTATTATTTTTAAGTTTAATTATTCTAATCCTTTTGAAATTAATTTCATAACTAAGCATAAAAGAGCTAGGTAAGCAATGCTTCATCATTATTTTTGTGGGATTATTTTTCTATGATCTCTGACAGCTTTAGGACTTTACCACTCCCACAAACATTTTATGTTAGATAATCCGCTCTAAATGAATCATTTCTGGGGGAAAAAAAAATATTTAAAAAGCAGATGAAAATAGTAAGAGATGTTAAAAAAATCTTACCAGCCAATTAAAACCCAACAAAAAAACCTCCTTCAGTTCATTGTCTGAAGAGTGCTAGTGTTTTCGTGCTTTGAAACACATACTCTGAGTAGGTGCAATGATATGAATTAATGTTGGCAGAATTATATCCAATTAGAAAATGTTCATTATCTCTTGAGAAAGGTTGAAGAAAATTCACAGTTTTCATTTTAATTATTAAAAGCATTTTCACTTTAATATTTTGGCAGGAAAAAAATAAAAGAAGTTAAAAGTCTCCAAAATTTCCATTCTTATAGGTTAATGCATTTTAACAAATAGTCATTTTAAAATATGATAAATATCCATATAAGCATGTTCCAACCTCCCAGGATTTATTTTGCATATGCTCAGTGTCCTGGTACAACTCTCCATTGGGTTCAGATAATGCTGGTCTGAAGAGTTTTGGGCCTTAGGAAAGTGAATATCATCAGTTCTCTTTGGCATGCTGAAAGTTGCATTAGGCTGTGCTGGATTCCCAGTTTCAAAACTGAAAAGCTTTGAATTCATAGCCGGTACTTATGAACAAGCTCTCATAAGAGTTGAGACAGTGTTTGTTGATAAAATATGCAATGGGAATGCTGAAAAGGTCACTGCTGGCATATCTGAGAAGACAAACAAGCATGTCTGCATAATAGTAATCTCAACTACCTGCTCCTTCAGATAAATTTGTTTTAGCTAGGTGCTTCGTCAGCTTTCTGAAACGGTAGGATTTACTGGAAGAAAAACAGTAATTACCTAAATATTAGTGTCTTTAACTGGGAGACATACATAGTAGACTGTCTTTGTCACTGTTTCTTAATTTTGTGTATTGATAAAACGTCACTAAATAGGTACAATAAGAAAGTAAACAAACACAGCAAATTTGCACTCACATTTACTAAACATTCCATGTTTTTGATGAAATTCCTTAACCCAATTACAAACAAAACCAAGGTCAAGAACCTGTGTGTAAGAAAGCATCAAAAAGACAAAAGAAGCAGTATCAATGGAATCTAGAAGAAACGACCAGAATTTCCCTGTGCATAAAAAACTCATCTAATTTTGCTCAGAATACATTTGAAACATGGAGTCTATAATAAAATTCTAAGTTTTCATATCTTCTCCTAATGAATGGTTTATCTTTATCATTGTTTTATGTTTTTAATACTTATATCTCCTGTTACTACTTCATTTTCTAAGTACTTTAGTGAAAATGCTCTGTGGCATTATGTCAAATGCATTGGGAATTCCCAAATAAATGACATCAAGATAGCTGTATTTCCAACCAAAACTCTTAAATAATTTAAAAATGTAAAGGCTATTTTTGACATAGACTTAAAAGTAGCCTAAGTGAAACACAACCCAAGCAGGAATTTAAATTAGTGCACTGTACGGATGGGACAGAGTTAATTTTCTTTATATTAGTCCACTATTTGTGACTAAACCAGTATTGATAACATATCAGTATTTCATCTATTGCTGAACAGTGTTTGTACAGTACTGAGTTCTTTTCCATTTCTCACACTGCCCTCTCATGAGAAAGCATGGGCTGGGCAAAAGGTTGTGAAAGACTCAGCTGGGCCAGCCAAATCGAAGTGCTATTCCATGCCATAATGCTACACTCAGCAATTTCAACTGAAGGCAAGTTTTTCCAAAGTAGCCTTTGTGTGCAGACCGGAAGGGTATCAATCTGTGGTGAATGATTGCTACAATCATTTATTTGGGGGCTATCTACCCCTTTTGTCTACACTTATTAAACTATTTTTATCTCAACTCATGAGTTTTTCCCATATTTGTCTTCTCAGATGTCTCCCCAACCCTGAGCAGAGGAGGATTTGATTGGGTGCTTGGCTGTTGTCTGGGCCAACTTGCCACAATCAGAATTATTGTAACTGCCATAAATAGTTAAGGATGACTCTGCTGTGATGGCAGTGTCTTAAGTTCATAATATTTTTATGTAATATCATTAGCCTATAAACATAAAAGAAGGTCTCACCACCACTTGAAATATTGAGGAAGATCAATATTATACCAATTTCCTAACATGCTTCAAACAAGCCTGTTATTACTCCTTTTGTTGCTCAGTTGCTGCTAACCATTCAACTCTTATTTCTTTCAACTCACCAAAGAATAGCTGAGAACTGTTCCATCTGTGTATTCAGAATGCAGCTGTTAGACCTGTATCAGCAGATAATCAATGCACGGGCTCTCCACTCTCAATGTGCAGAAAGTCATCATCTTACCACACCTATCTCATCTGAAGGAGAAAAACAAATTCTTTCAGTGAGTGGATATTTCTTCTGTACCACGTCCTGTTCTAATACACAAATTATAGCACTAAGATAAGATATTAACATGGTTTTTGTTTAGTATAGAGATTGATTCCAGCATGCCCGATTGAGTCTTTTCACAAACCCTAATTACTTTCTGGATACCAGAGATAAGAGTAAGTCACATAAGATGTGGCTAAGGGAGCTAGAGTTCTTGGGCCTGGAGGAGACTCGGGGGAGGCCTTATCACTCCCTATGACTGAAACAATGCTGTGACCCGGTGGAGATCAGCCTCTTTTCCTAGACAGCTAGCGACAGGACAAGAGGACATAGTCTCCAGCTGTGCCAGGGGAAGTTCAGGTTGGACAACAGGAAGAATTTCTTCACTGAAAAGATATTCAGGCTGCCCAAGGACGTGGTAGAGTTACCATCCCTGGAAGTGTTCTAGAAATAACTGCATGTCATATTTGGTGCTATGATTTAGCTGATATAATGGTGTTTGGTCAAGGGTTGGACTCAATGATCTTGGAATTCTTTTCCAACCTTATGATTTTTTTTAAAAGTCTAAAAAGACTGAAGAGACTACCTCTCTAAAAATATAGTCATGACCATTAAAAGTACCTAAGGAAACTTAGGAGTGCTCTGAAGTTTCACTTTCACTAGTATATAAATACATANATCTATACTAACATACATATATATATATATGTATATATACGCATAATGGAGAACATATGTACTTAGAAAGGTTTATATGTGATATTATTTTTTTTGAAATAATTCTTTAAAGCAAGGCTAATTTCAAAACCTGAAAATAAATGTGTCACCAGTTAATGATCCTATTTGGATGAAATCAGAGTACACAGGAAATCCTCAAAAATCTGGTCAGGAATTTCTGAAAGTGAATGCAGGTTGGAAAAGTTAAAAGCATTACTGCTATTTAAATATGAATTATGATGACCATTTTAAGATCACCAATTGCTGTAGCTAATTTTTTGAATAAAACAGTTCAAGCAGCATATGCCAATGACACATTCCTTTTTATACTAACATTTGTTATGCTAATACAGTGCTGACTTAATGTATAGATGACACCTCATCTGAAATGAAAATTATTGCCTATAGCAAGACACAGTACAACCCATAGCACAGCTGAAATCAAGCAATATTAAAAGTGCTGGGTAAATTTCTGCCTAATGTAAAAGTAAATAATGATTAGAGCATTTCCTTCCTTACACCTTCTAAGTGTCTTTATTTCCTCTACTAAGCCATAAACTACCTGAGCACTAAGCCACCAATATTGAGCAGTTACGTACATTGTATTATGCACATGTTTATACATGTATTATAAATGAATATATAACTGATCTTTTGTTCTGGAAAGAAAAGTGAATGGACTTGATGACTGGTCATCATTGGGAAAAAAAAAA
>WEIT01002607.1:56295-95999 GCA_013389985.1 Dryoscopus gambensis | reverse complement strand
GGATCATTGTTGTGCAAAAGTGACTGGAAAGTTTGGAGCTTTATTTTTTTCCCCTTTTCACAGCCCGTCTTGTTACATTCTCTTAGAATTTTTGACTATTTTAGGTTGGTGGCACATGAGTCTTGCTACAAATATAGGCAACTAATATTTGCTGGAGGCATAAAAATGGTGTGTGAAACAGAGCAAAATGCAGCTTTTTTTCAATTTAATGCAGAAATTAAATCTGTAGAGATTAGGTGTCCCAGGTAGCCATGCATGTGAAGGAGAATTATGTCCTCTGTCCTAGGTCTCAAATGATGAAATGTACCCACTGAAACCAATTGGAGTTTTGGCACTGAATTTTAATAAGGCCAAGATATAACTAGCAGCCACTTTGGTTCTTTGTGCTAATAATGAGAGCTGTAAGCAAAGTCTTATGGTCTCCCTGAGGTGCATTAGACCAATGGGTATTCCTTAGTTTGCCACATTCCTGGATGTTACATTGTGTGCATCTTTTACTCCCCATTGATTTTATCACCATTAAAAATGCTTTTGGGTTCTTTTCTTGAGGGGAGGGGGTGGGGAGGATAAAAAAAGCCTTTGGAACAAACTGTAAAACAATGAAAAGCTCCACGACATGATTCAGCTGAAGCTTGTCTTCCTCTCATCTGCAGCTAATGTGAACAAAGAATAAAGAAAGGCCAAAAAACAATGTGACAAGCAAAGTCAGCCTGTTATCATCCCTCTTCTATCAGTAAATGAAACAATGCTTCTGAATGCCTAAGATAATCCCATGGGTATATAGTAATTTTACAGCCAGGTTTAGATCTAATAACACGCTTGCAGCTTATATGAGATCTGTGATGTCACTTTCTCTCATCCCGGTTAGTGGTGCAGATGTCATTTTAATTATATATTATCTTTCTGTGGTCACTTGAATAATTTTAGTCCTGGATATTCCATTCATTTGGCTTATGTACAAAAACATTTAATGGTTGTACTTTGGAAATTTTAATATATTACATTTATTCATGGATTCAAATTATTGTAAAAGGCTTTTCCCACTATTTACAGAAGAGCAAATTTACCCTGCTCAGAAGAAACAGCACAAATTTAATGCACCACTTAACACTTACTTTAAAGACTCCAGCAAGATTTAAGTGTTCAAATACCTTATCCTGATTATCTGCCCAGGTTTAAATTTTTCCCTGAGGCAAAATGTTTCCAAAGACAGGGCAGATAGATTATTTGTTTACTTCAATAAATGATACTTTGATAGATTTTCATTTAATAATCTGATATGCAAATCATTTTCATGTTAGAGCTATTTTTATATCATGTTATAGCTCAGTTCTTAACCTACTAGTTTCTTTTAAATTATGATGTCTAGATGAAGGAGTCTTTCCTAGTGCTCAAAACTGAGACTCCTTTCTAAAACTGTGGGTTGAAACTAAGCCTGCTGTCAGCAGATTAAAGTCCAGAGTTTCATTTGTAATCCATAGTAATAACAACAACAACTGTAATGTAACAATTTAAGGCCATTGTAAAATATTTTTTTTGGAAAATCACAACAGATCTGTGGGAAAATCTACTATTGAAAATACACACCCTTTAACGAGGAGAACTGGAGAATTCACAGAGGCTTCAACACATTCTTCTGACATTTACTGATTTTTCCAGTGATACTGTCTGCTGTGATGCTTAATTCAAGGTCACAGATCCATGCCAGGACAGTAGTGATCTGATGATGTTTCTGATGACCATCAGCTGCTTCTTGGTGGTCTCAAGTCAATTTGGAATGAGAGGGTGACAAAGCACAGGGAAGTATCACCAGGACTATTCACTGGCATTTCAGTTTGCAGTTCAGCCAGTCTGGCTGCAGACCCATTATGGACTACTTGGGTGCTTTTAATGCAAATGCAGAGCAGACAGAAGGAACAACAGGAGAAGAGTGTGAAGGCTGTGCTGCTGTGAGCCACGCTTCCCACTGAGCCCCAGGGCATAAAGCCACACAGAAACTGTACAGCATTGTCAGTCCTGGTGATGATCTGGCCTCCTTTTTATTGGTGTGGCTTTGGGATGCTCTGTAGTCTGCTGTGCCGGGTATAGATCAAAAGAGGTTGTCCTCTGGTCAACAGCTGCAACCCCCTCCACTTTTCCCTGCTTGCCATCCTGGCCAGTCTTTTCCCTGATCACCAGTAGCTACAGTCAATGGCTCTGCTTCTCCCAGGCCACCTGTACACCTGGGCACTCATGAGAGATTCCTGGTGAGTAGAAGTCCTTTGGTTTATCAGCACCAGCCATGGGAGCCTAAAAAGGTCAGAAAACTGAATTTTGAGTAACTCTGAAACTAAGGTATTTAAATACTTGCAAGAGGGCGTGGACTTCTCTTGCTCTATGGACTAGCAACAGAAATGTGCTATAAAGAAGAGGTATCTTTTAATATCTTTCTGGGAAACTGTGGCCGGGTCAGAACTTTAATCTCTGGAACACTGATTCCCAGGGAAAAACATGCAATGATCTCCCCTCAGGGGGAAGATGGACATGTGTGTGTGTACCTGCATTCTGGAGGATAAGCGACAATCTGAAAACCTAATTACTGTGACACTGTTCTTTTCTCTTCCTTCCCCAGTAGTTCCCTGGAGTCCTTCCTTTTCATGAACTAATGAACTATTTTATTCAAGAGCTGCTTGAAATGAGTTAGCAGAGGTAATCCTCCTGAAAAAGTCTGATCCTCTCCTTGTCAAGGGAAAACTATATAATTACAAAGAAAACTTAGTTAAAAATTTGCTAAATACTATGTACATTCCAGGAGCTATGTGTGTATTTGAACTGTGTAAATGCAGTACAGATGTTAAAAAGTAAATATTTTTCTACGGAAAAAGCAGATGGGAGGATTAGACACCTTCTAATAGGGTGCAGTATTCTTGCCTTTGTAGAAAACCAGGCAGAATTTTTTTGTGTTAGGAAGAAGGTGGTATCCATTTAAGGATACACACTACATGGCAATATTAAATAGTCTATTTTTATTGATTAATAAAATCAGTAAAACAAAGGATCAGTCTTGTCCTTTTTTGTTTCTAAGTCTGCTGGAGGGATGCTGTGGTTCTGTTCTGCTGGGCTGTTCTCACAATTTGATCATCCCATTATCCACTGCCTTTGTCAGGTGGAAATGTGGACTTTCCAGAAAGGTAAATGTGTGTCTTAAAGATATAGAGGAAATTTGGGCTAAATATGGAGTTGAACACAATTCTCAAACCTCAATTTCTGCTGCTTTTAGCAGAAGGGTGTAATTGCTCTAGAATTGGTTAAAAACCTTTTGAACATTAAATCTGGTGTCTGTGCTTGGGCAGCATACAGTGAGTTAAAAAATGAGTAGCATTATATTAAAAAGCATTTTTGGTTTTTCACCTTCTTTTAAAAGGCAAGCCTTTTGCTTGTAGTTTCAATTGTGTTCCTTCCCACAGTTGAAGAAATTTCTTTTAAAAAATTATTTATTTTATTTATTTTTCTTAAAGATGTAATGAGTTTTATACCTTTCTCAAGATTTCTGAACTGGGTATTTAAACATAACAAAGCCACAAAACCTTGAATGGAAATGAACTTGAAATCTCTATTACTTTTGGACACCAGTTGAAATTTCTTGCTCACCCTGTTGTTATCTTCCCAAGGAGGAACTGCAGGCTTACTAAATCTGATCTTTGGGTTTCAGGCCTGGGCTGAAGTGTCTGGCTGAGGTTCTTTCACTATGAAATGCAGCTCTGCAGTCTCTCTGCTCGACAGAGATCAAGGACAGAATAAGTAATGAGAGCGGTGGCTTTCTTGCCTCCCCAAGGCACGCAGGAAGAGTTTTGCATTACTGCTGCATTTGTCCCAGTTCTACAGCTCAGAACACCTGTGAGCCCAGGGCTTTATGAGCACTATGGCCACAAGAAGTTAGCAAAGTCTGCTTGGTTACCTGCTGCCAGGTCAGGTTGCTTGCTACTGCTCGCCCTTTGCTCTGTTTCCTTGGTTATGGCTCAGAGTGCTTCATGGGCCCTAGACAAGGAACAGGCAGATGGTATCGTGTACACATTATCTGCCCCACCCCAGCAATCCCTGCAGCAACCCTAACAACATAATCTTGGCATCCGTGACTCTTTGATGCCTCCACCTCTCTCCACTCGCTTTTGGTCTTTCTCAACCCACTACGGTGTATCTCCATTTCTACTTCCGAGGTGACAGGAGTGAGGGCCCTGTCTCACCTTTCACAGATCCCACCTCAGCTACACTCTGGGATTTAAAGTGCCATCATGCACGTGAGCCATATCTATGACTTCTAGGAGCACTGCTCACACAGAATCACAGAAACATTTAGATTGTAAAAGGCCTTTAAGATCATTAAGTCCAACCATTATCCCAGCACTGTCAAGTCCACCACTAAACCGCGTCCACCAAGTGCCACATCTACATGACTTTTACATACCTCCAGGGTTAGTAATTGAACCCCTTCCCTGGGCAGCCTGTCCCAACAACTGACCACCCTTTTGGTGAAGAAATTTTTCCGAATATCTAATCAAAACATCCTTTGGCACAACTTGAGGCCATTTCCTCTTGTCATATTACTTGTGAATTACCACCTGACTCCAACCTCCTTTCAGGTGGTTGTAGAGAGTGGTAAGGTTCCCCCTGAGCCTCCTTTTCTCCAGGCTAAACAACCCCAGTTCCCTCAGCTGCTCCTCATCAGACTTGTGACCCAGACCCTTCCCCAGCTCTGCTGCCCTTCTCTGGACACGCTCCAGCCCCTCAATGTCCTTCCTGTATTGAGGGGCCCAGAACTGAACACAGCACTCGAGGTGTGGCCTCAGCAGTGCCAAGTACCAATGATGACCATGCTTCAGTTTGCAAGAATGTTGTACTAAACGGATGGAAATTAAATCAAAGCACCAGGGTGTTCATGCTGATTACTCTGGTTAAGTCTGCATATCCACAGTTGCCAAGAATGATCTCCCAGACAGTACCAGGAAAATGTGAGTATCTATGCAGGAAAAGCTAGCTTCACTTTCTAAGAGATGTGTGGTGGAGCTCCTTCAGAGGACCTTAAAAAAATTGTGAGTTTGGCCCTTTCTGGGCAGAACAGGGGAGGTTCAGATGCTCCCTGTAGCAGCATTAATCCACAGGAAGTCACTAAGCCAACAGGATGCCTTCAGAGTTAAAAGGAGGAAGGACTTAAATGCTTCTGTCAATAAGATTTGCGTGTATTTTCCTCCTGTTTTCACCAGCCGGGGTGGGAAGTGAAGATGGACATTTGGCTTTGCCAATCTACAGCATATGAGAAACATCTTTTATTGGAGAAGGGTGGAATCTTTAGTGCTGAAAAAAAGCTTTTTCATCTAGACTGAAAATAAATAAACCCACATGCTCAGTTGTTGGTAATGTCAGGTTTTTTTGTGACTTTCAAAAATTGTGTTTGCATGGTAAAATCAACCTCTTAAAATACTGTTTATCAAAAATCCAGGTCAAATGATAGCTTAAGGACTCTTCCAAATAACGTTTGCAGTAAAACTTATCTGAAAAACTGAAAGAGGAAAGAACTGAAAGGCAAACCTGCCTTTTTCAAAGAAGCCACCCCCATCACTGAAGGAGAGATGAAAAGTCCTCTTATTTTTATTTTTTTTCTTTCTTTTGGGTGCTGGTTGTTGTGGCTATATCCTGTTTTTCCTCTTCTTGATACTGAAGGGCGTGGAGTGGTCACAGCTCTATTTTATGTGTCCATTAAAATACGGTGAGCAAGAGCTCATTGTGCTTTGAAGGTGAGATCCAGAGAAAACTGGCCTTTGTCACTGAGTTTTGTGGTGGCTTGACCAGCACAGGAGAAAAACCAGCAGATGAGAAGGCAAAAAAAATTAGATGGTTGCTCCTTGTAAGGGCCTGGGTCTCTTGCTTCTCCTCTGCAGTGTAGACCTGGCCCACCTCATCATGAATTTTCTGCTTTACCCTCCTTTATGATCACAAAGGGACCCTGTGCTTGCTATCCAGAGTGAGGTTCAAACATTGAAAATCCTGTTTATGCCTGTGGTAATTCCCTGTAGGCAATAACGTCAGTGCTGGCCACTTGTCCCAGCCTGATCCTGTGCTAGTAATGAGTATTCGCAGCATGCATTTCAGTGTCTGATTAAATCTTTCTGAAAGGCCATCTGTTTGAGGAGAATGTGGCATTGGCTTTAATACTTTTTATACCTAGTACTCAATGCTGCTCTTTCATGACCTTAGACATAAAGTTTGTCCCCTTGGTTAGTTAGCAACTTTCCTGATACTCTTATCAGAGAAAATAATTGAATCGGGGACTGCTGCAGCCTGGTGGGTCACTGTGTATATTTGGGGAAATGTTACTGCATGCTCAAGCCACAGAAATTTCACATACCCAATGAGACTTTGTTGAGTCCAGGGCTGAGAAAAAGGTCTCTGTTTTCTGGACAGGGAGAAAAGCACATCCAGCTGCCTTTCTTTTATAGCACTCAGACTTGAATCTGATGCAGCCATATATATATCTGTTGATACATGCCAAATCAGTAAGTAATCTGGCCTTTCTGCTGCATGTTTTCATATGTGCAAAATAGCCAGCCTAAGCAGTGTTTAATCTGTCTTGCAGGGTCATCTTCCTATAGGCTTGGAAACACAGTTTCCCTTTGTGATTCTGTTGGCATAAAGCTAATCTTGCCCAGCCTATGTTTTCCCACTTCCTGTCATTTGTTTTCCTTCATGATATGGTCTCAGTATTCACCCCTTCAGCTGAAAGGGAAAATTGTTACCCTGAGGTTGCACACATTCCCTTTCTTTTGCAACTTGTCTCTCTTACTGTTCTTCATCTCTTCTTCCATTATCCTTGCAGTGTGCTCCCCACGTTTCTCAGAAGATTCTACTTGAGGTCACTGAAAGCCCTTCCTTTTCCTGCTTCATCTGTGATCTGGGTGTGGGGTTTTCAAACCAGCAAGCAAAAAGAATCTTGCACTAAATTAAATAATCTGGCAATTAACTTTCTGTACAGTAGAGTGGTGGTCTTTATTGCCAAGATGGGATATAATACCTAATCTTTGTTTACATAGTATTTTTTTTTGTTTGTTTTTACTTACTCTTCATCTAAATCTGCAAGGAGCCTACTGACTGGGACCAGGATTTTCATGTATAACTCTTACCTTGCTGTTTAGAGCAAGAGCATGTTTGGGTACTTTCCCACTACAAGCAGGCTTTCTTCTGACATGTGTAACTAGAGTGTAGCATCTAAACTCTTAATTTAGAAAAAAATCACGGATTTAGTGACCTAATTGCAGTAACAGAGCTTTCCCTTTCTCTGTCAGTTTTAACAATTTCAGTTTTGTCTTTCCCATTTCATCCTCTTTTTTTTTTCCCTTCTGTTTGTTGTTGGTTCACTATTCTTCCTTCCTGAGTCACTTCCAGAACCAGAAGGGGAGTTGCAGCACTTGTGGTATTAGTGGGTGATCTTTGAATTTGTCTCTTCGTCTTTCTGTGTCTCTGTTTGCCTACAGTGACCTCTCTCAGTCCCACGCGCTGCCTCCTTTTCTCAATACAGTGTGACCTTTTCTGAAGCAGTTATGAAAAAGCTGTTCCATGGTATTTCATTCTTGTTCAACCATCTTGTCCATCTTTTGGCGTGTTTTGATCTCTGGAGGTTTTTTCCTTGATCTGTCTCAGCTGTTGCCATCTACTTTGCACTCCTTTGATATTTCTCCCTTTTCTCTTGTGTCTACTTACCTTAGCAGATCCATAGTCCTACTTATAAGAGGCACTGACAGTCCATCTTGCCAGCAGGAGAACCGTTTAAGTGGCCAGCATTTGGATGCCAAGTGCATGAAGTTGTTTTTCTTTTTAACGTGGTGACGAGTCACTCTGACCGTCTCCGTGCGACCGGCTTTGTTTGCTGGGGCAATTCTCTTCTTGCCACCGTGTCCAGGCTGCCCCAGGGGCTGCCTCTCCCCACCTGCCCTTTCCTTCCCCCAGCCTTCTGGAGTCAGCAGGGCTGGAGGCTTTTGCTAGACCCCGTATCTGGACTTTGAGGAGAATTTAACATTAGAGTTACTTGTTATGGAAAACGACAGATTGTCTGTCACGGGTAACCTCGAGGAGAGGCTTGCTGAAATATGCCCTCGATGTCAGCTGGCTACGAGGCAGGAATCCCTGCGTGGTGTTTTCCGTCTGCCTTTTGTTAAGAGCAGCCTGAACGATGGTGGTGATTCCTCTCCCTCCCGAAAATCCACTTAGAAAATCCTGCATCCGTGGCAGTCAGTGCTGCCTTGCCCTGACTTCACAGCCCGTGAGTGTTCAGGGCTTTCTCCTCTTTCTTCACAGCAGCTACCCTTCATTTTTCCCTCCCGCTGGGATAAGCAAGCTATATCTAAGGGAGACAGAGACTAAAGGGGAGCCGAGCACCTCCTTTCTCTCTTCAACAGAAATTTACACTTTTTAATAATGTAATCTCAATTAAAAACATACCAATTAAAATGGGCTTTTTAGTAGCTCTCTGGGGAGAGGGATCTATAATTCACATTAAAATGTAAAGCTTCAGAAGCAGGGAAAGCTAGGTGCATTGCAAGTGCCCGAATATTCAGTGATTTTAATTACAGTGGAAACTTGATAAATTGCTTTGTGCCACAATCCATTATTAACAGCTTAATGAATATCACTGCTGCCTCTTTTAAACTGCTCCACGGTGAAAATGATTGTCAGTATTTCAGTTGCGAACTTTGATTTTTTTTTTGGCATGTCTGTATATTTGCCCCTTAAAGAGAGAAGGTGGGTGAAAGTCTGCAGGCTTGGCTTTGGGGCTGGGTAAGTTCTGGGGGCTGCAGCATCCTGGGAGAGAGAGACAGGTGGAAAGATGGAGCTTTTGTGTTTCACCACTACTGGGACTGGCTAGGGTTCAAATCTGCTCCTTGCAGTTGAGGAGCAATGTCTTTGAGCATGCAAAGAGCCAAAGAGGGATCCCCAGATCACGAGGCTAACTTTACAGGTGCTGTTTCTCTGCATAATGCACATCAAGGACAGAGGACTGCTTGGGGTGTCTGCTCACGGCTAAAGGGAAGCAACAGTGTCACAGCCCATGTTCAAGCATGCTGCTGCTGAGCTTCTTTTGGAGTGAGCAAGGTGCCAGTTGGTTTGAATTTTCCAGGTTTTAGCCGGCAAAAAGCGGATTTGAGGCATGGAATTAGGCAAGTCCTTTTGGAATGCTGAAATGTGACCGGTGATTGTGCTCAGCTTTGAACAGAGATAAAACAGTAATTTTTTTCTTGACAGTTATTATGGCTGTAATTGTGCTAATGTTACACATATTTATATGGGTATTTCTAGTAAAATGATACTTTCCCCCCACTTTTCAAAGCAGCTTAATATTTCAAGGATAAAGGTTATTTTTAGGAATGATACTATTTTAGATGCTAAAGCAGGTATAGGGGGCTTTTACTTGTGCCCCATTGAAGTGTCAAATCATGGGAATTTAAATACCCATGGTCTGGCTTCTATGCAATTTATTATTTATTGTGGGTATTCTGTTTTCAGTTGATCATGTGGTCAGACCAGAGGGTCACAATCCCAAAATGGGGTTACTGTCAGGTGTTGACAGGATCTTGACAAGATCTGAGTGAGATGCAGGATAGATCTCAGGACAGAAATGACTGGGAACTGCTCTTTTAATTCAGAGAAGTCACAAGTGCCTGTATGGGATAAATGTGATTTTTCTGAGCATCTTGGGGGTTTGCTGTTATTATTGTAATTACGTTTTTCTGTAAAACACCAAAAATGTGTTCACTTTCACTGTCTCAGAACTGCTAACATTACTCATGATGATGTTAACTTGCACCCTACCAATTACACAGAACTCTTCTGGATCATTATATCAATAATTACACACAGGATCTTTTTTTTTTTCTTGTAAAAAATCTTTTGTTGACAGAGTAGTAATGATGCCTGTAAGTTCCTTAAGTATTGCTCAGTCAGGGGTATGTAAGATGTGGGAGATGTCCTCATATTTTTGGGAAGAAAGACAGCTCATATTTGGCACACTGGTAATGTTTCCGTGGTTGTATTTTTAAATTTTTTTTAGTTTGACTTTAGGAAGCATTCCAGGCTGTCATTTTTCATGCGTCCCTGTACTGGCAGAGGACAAAGTGGCAGGCAGTATATAAAATGTCCTCTAATTTTTCTTTTGTTCTTTAATTCACGCACACGTGCTCTTCTGTGTGTTTATCAGGGTGCACAAAATGCCTATATTTGCAAGATAATAGCTGTGTAAATATTAGAAAGTCATATTGAAACTCCGTGAAGGAAAGGAGAGCAGGGGGAGAATCCTTCCTGCTACCAAGGAGCCATCTATTGGATAAAACCCATAACTGAACCGAGCATCCACGAAGCCGTGGAGGATAACACAGTTTGTTATTGGTCACTGGTTAGCTGAAAATAATCCTTTCCTTCCCAGTGCTTTCACCCACTGTGTTAGAAACCTGTATCCCTTCATGCACACAAGTCATGAGAGTCAGATATAGATGTGATTTATGTACTTTAGGTAAAAGCCAGTTTAATATAGCTGAAAATCCGGGATAAATCCGAATGTAGGGTGCAGGTGTGATCATGAATGGATAAGCTGGCAGTAGGATTGCCTGCCAGCAGTGGAGAGCAGTTGCTTGAAGAAGTGATAAAGACAGTTTTTTCCCCCTGTTGTTAATAGAGAATATAAATAACATTAACTATACTCCTTTTTTTTTTTTTAGCAGTACGTGCCATTTATGTCAGTCTCAAAACATGATTAGTTTAGTTAAATTTTTTTTTTTTTTAGTTTCCTGAAATTACTTAAGGACATCACAAAACCAAAACTGAATAACGAGCTGTTCCTTCCCTCAAAACATATGCAATCTATATGGTGTGTGATGCAGAAAGAAAGGACCTTGAACAAACCCTGGGGAGAGAAGAGGGAGGGCAGGATGTGAGCAGTAAATTCCCCAAATGGTCCCGAAATGTCCTTATGGGTCTTCAAAGTGAGTGGTGGGGGCTTGCAAGAATGTTAAAAGGAGCATATGGGGCAGGAAGAACAAAGAGTAAGAAAGAAAGAATGAGATTCCTGTGCATTTTCTTGAATGTCAGACAACTGCTAAAACAAGAAATTATTGTTAATCAGGAATTACATTTAAGCAAATAAAATTGTAGTCTGTGGCAAGTAGAAAGGAACAGAGGGCTGCCTGCAACAGCAGCCTCTAGTCAGCAATTTGTGTCAGCAGAGGGTCAAGCTTCTGGGTGTCAGACACAGCCTAAAACACTCCCTTCCTGCATCCTCCCTTCCTCCTGCAAATAGCAGAGGGGAGGAGTGTCACATGGTTTAGTGGGAGGCCAGATAGGCTTTGGGAGAGGGTGCATGTGTACAGTGTTGAAGTAGGGTGGACAGCTTGCTGCTGGTTTGGGGATGGGTGCCTGTTCCACATGCTGGCATGCCTGGCAGGGCCTGCCCCGAGCTATTCTTTCCCCCCATCACTCAGTTATTTCTTGTCTTGTGTTTCCACACTGTATTCTGATAATGTCACTCCTCCCCCTTAAAGCAGCAAAACACGTGTGGGGCAGGAGAAGCTCAGCTACCGCACACACAAATCCAATATTTATTGTTTGCACTGTGATAATGCCAGGAGTCATTATTAGAGTGGTGTTATCCTAAATGTTTTGCAAATACAGGATGAGGATGTTGCTGTCCACTGATATTTGCTGCCAATGTCTCTTCCTCACCACGATGCAGAGACTGGGAAAGCTGGATGGGAGTCTGTAGCCACTGAATTTTGGGCTGCTTTCTGAGCCTTCCCCATGTGTGCATGCGACGGAGGGAGCTGTGCTGGTTGTGCTGTGACCTGGGCTGAGGCTGCCAGGCCGGTGTGGCAGAGCTGCCAAGCAGCTGCCACAAACTACATGACACTTGTTTGCCATTAGACTGAATTTCATGGTGAAAAGCTTAGTGCTTGTCTTAGATACCTGAGCCTGGTGCTGAAGGAAAACTCCCCAGAGTCAGAGACAATGGCCAGTTCATTAGGGGTGTAAATGGACCCTGCTGCAGACAGTCCCTTGATTTTACACTGGAAACCCTGGGAGGGTTTCCAGCTCTCTAGGCAAGCTGTGGGTTTCTCTGCGGGCCCACACAGTTAAAGAAACACCCAAATAGGAGTATATCTTATTTTATTCCCACCCATAACTGTAGTATCTCTTCACCCTACATATCACTTTAGCTGAGTCAGGCCTTTGGCTTGGATCTTAAATCCAGTCTCCTCCTGGAAGAGTTGTAAACACCTGTATTAAAATTATGTCAGCTACGAATAGTTCTTTGCTTTCTCTTCATTCACTAACAATTAGATCTGAAATTCAAATTTCTTTTCATCCCTGGTCTGTGCGGGACCATCTGGAGAAGGAGGCTGAAGTCTTTCAAGACATGAGCCCTCTAGTGCCACTTGCAGCAATATAAACTGAGAGGAGATGGGTCACTAACAAAATGTTGGTTTTAAGAATTCCCTCCAGCTTTATTTTCAGGTTGAATTAGGCTTACTCATCCCTCTGTAGGCTACTAATGCTTGTACTTTAACTTTGCATTTTGAAGGTCAGAAAGGTGCAACATTTTTGAGGAAGAAACCATCAGTACCTGTGCACTCTTCTGTCCCGTGAATGGAGGCACTACTATGTGAAAATAAGTCTGGTTTTTACAGCAGTTTGATTTTTATGTTATCAGCATGCTTTATTAAAGATATTTTCAAATTTTATATATATATATATGAGAAAACATGTACAGATTGTGGAGTTGCAGACTTGATGGATGTAGCTGGTGAAATCTAATGATTTACAATATCTGTGGTGACTCACTGGAGGAGGGGAAACCTCTGCAGTGACGAAAAAGGTCCAGTGCTGGGGTGGACTCCCTGGGGATGCTGAGGGAAGTCAGGGTTTGCTGGGTTTTTAAGAACAGGTTAGACAAACAGCTGTCAGTGCTGGTTTGGCTGATGTTGCCTTGTGGCAAGGGGATGAAGCAGATAACTTGCTGAGTTCCTTCCAGGGCTCCTTCCCCTCTATGATGATGCTTTTGCCTTAAACTCTTTGAGTCTGTGTAAATCTGTTTTCATCCTAGGTCTTAAAGGGTTTTCTGAGATCATCATTAGCTTCTCTTCACGGTGTTTTATAAGATTTGATGTGTGTTGTACCGATTTTACAGATGGAGAAGCTGCACCAGCTATAACAGTGCTTTACAGGCAAAAAAGGGAGTGCAGCTGAAAGCATCTCAGCTTCTGTGGAGGGGCAGTGCTTTAACCAGTAAATCATATTGGCCACTTTGCAGGTTTAGTGGCAAACTCAGCCAATAAAATCCATATCATATTCTAATTTAGGCTTACTCTTGGCTTTGTTTTTCTCTTTTATTTTTTGGTACAACACTGGTCACCCAGAGAAGATATGTTTTGTTGCCATGCTTAATGCTTTCTACTGTCAGGTGCCTTCATCCGTTTGCTGACCTACCTGCCCATCCTGGGTGCAGCTTCCATTTTGCCTTTTTGCAGCATTATTGTAGGGACACTTTTCTTTCAAGTAGCAAGCAAGGGCATTGCTTCTGACATGAAATGCAGTGTTATTGAAGGCTTACAGGGTTCTCTTGTAAATGTGAACTACTGTCAAAAACTTGCATACAAGATTAGTGATGATAATACACGAAAATATCAAGTCCAAAGTTACACAAAATCTTCTCAGTCTGGGGTTTTATTATAAATATTAAAATCAGATCAGGCTGGCAAAAGACTGCTCCACCTTCCAAGTGAGCACTCAGTGAGTTTTTCTTTTTTGCTTTAGATTTAGTCATTTTTTTAAATGCAAGTTATATCACTTTCTAAGACCTGCCTGCCCTCAGACACTCGGCCCATTCACAATAAAAGCAGTGTTTTCTTCTGCTGATATTAGCAAATGCAAACAAAAGGGTTTTATCTGCTAGACTGAAAAGTCTCCCAGCCACTCTTGAGCAATGGCCATACCCTGCAGTCCAGCAGAGTCCAGGTTCTTCCAGAGCTGAGCATCACCTGTGAAAGCACCACATCCTCAACCTTCAGACACACAAAGTTGGGGGCCTCTCAGTTGATTTCAGCTTCTGTGTTCAAGCGCAAGGCAAAAGGACATTCTCTCTGGCACTGGTGAGGCCGCACCTCGAGTGCTGTGTCCAGCTCTGGGCCCCTCAGTTCAGGAAGGACGTTGAGACGCTTTAATGTGTCCAAAGCAGGGTGACAAGGCTGGTGAGGGGCTTGGAACACACGCCCTATGAGGAATGATTGAGGGAGCTGGGATTGGGTTAGCCTGGAGAAAAGGAGACCCAGAGATGACCTTATCACTGTGTGCAATTACCTGAAAGGTGGCTGTAGTCAGGTGGGGGTTGGTCTCTTTCTCCAGGCAGCAGCTGACAGAATGAGAGGACACAGTCTCAAGCTGTGCCAAGGGAAGTTTAGGTTAGATGTTAGGAAGAAGTTTTTTTACTGAAAGAGTGATAAAGTTCTGGAATCATCTGCCCTGGGGAGGTGGTGGAATCACCATCGCTGCATGTGTTTAAAAGAAGATTGGATGTGGCACTCAGTGCCATGGTTTAGTTGATGTGGTGTTAGGGCATGGGTTGGACTTGGTGATCTTGAAGGTCTCTTCCAACTTGGTGATTCTGTGAATGTTTTGGAATTGGATGTATTGGCAGAGAAACTGGCTTTTTTTGTGATTTTCACTGGGAAACCAAATGAAGCCTGCAAGTGTTAGGGGTTGAATTTGATCCTTTCAAAGAAGTTTGGCAAACTGATAGTTTTAGTGGGACTCCATTTTGTGCTTCTTTTTCAAAAGGATCAGGGTAGGTACCACAGTGCTTTACTGATAACTTCGTGGCCACATGGCAGCATTTGTCTCACCTAAAAAGAGGGTTACCAAATCAAGCTCATAAAAAGCTTCCTGGATATACATTGATTTAACAGTGTTTGTACAAGTTTGCTGAAATAATATGAGATGTGAGCTTTCTACCTGCTAGATAAGAATTCTGAAATCTATCTTTTTTGAGTTTCCATCAGAGCATTTGAGAAAGACCAGGAGGGTCTGTACAGTTTATTGTGAATGGTATTATGTTAACAGCATCGCATTTGTATGACTTTCACACCACAGCAAGTGCTTTACAGACTACCAACCAATTAGTTTATTTTGATTTCTTGATTCATTGTAAAGTAGATTTTTGTGTTTCTGGGCTCTTTTGAACTCAAAATGCAGATCTGAACTATCAGAGTAGTACAAAATTTGAATATAGTTTGCAGAAAACATGACTGAAATTGAAACATTAAGAACTAAAATTCAAACTGATCTATATTTGGTAGTTTTCCTGAAGTAATTTTTTACTTCAGCTTGCAGACAAGTTGAACAGCCTAATCTCTCTACCAAAAGCATTATCCAAGGGTCCCCTGGATCCCCAAAGCATGGTGAATTTGCCAGAAAGTCAGCTGGCATGTCAGTCTTAGATATGAAAACACAACTCCCTCTTTAGGATGGAGAGAGCTGGAGACATTGCCCACCCCCCAGGACCCTTGCCTCCTGTGAGAAAAGTCACTCTGCATCTTGCCTGTGAGTGGTACATCTCTCTTCTTCTGACAGCTGCAAAACTTGAAAGCCGTGATTTGAGGAGGGGAGGTGGATTCTGGCGGCCTGGCCTTCCCCAGCACCGCGCACGTCTATTCTTCCAGCGCGGAGCACGCCGCTCGTTACGCCTCTGTGCAGAGCGATTCTTCTGCGTGGCCAGGTGATGTTTAAGGAGACTAATGAGAGGAATGATATGGCCCAGAACACTGGTGTCAGGAAATATATTGCAAGGTGTCTGTCTCGGGGAAGCTGCAAGCGGGGCTTGTCTTATTATATATTTCAAAGGGGATGTCTGTGTCACCACCAAGTTAGACATTCACCCTGTCCCACGCTGCATTCGAATGATATTTTTTTTTTTTTCAAATCGTAGCTTTCCATTCAATTATCATTGGCTTAATGACAGGCTCTGTGTTGAACAGGGGCAAATCAAGAGTCCACCACATTAGCACACCATTCTTTTGTGTCAGGAATTTGTTTCTGAGGCCATTGTAACATAACTATGCAAGTGTCAGAGGACAGGATGGAGGCTATTATGGGCTTCTGCTTTTTGTGAGGGAAATCAAACAAATGTCCCTGATGGAAAAAGAAAGCCAGCAGCTGGATGTGATGACCAAAGAATGTTTTTGTGCAGTGGCACTGTAAGTACCTGGTCTGTTGTCAAACTGAAAAAAATGCCTTTTTTAATATTTTTTTTCCCTTCTGCTGTCAACCGGAGTGGAGAAACTCCCCCTGTGAATTTTCATGAGATGCTTTTTCCTTATTTCTAGCACTTAACAATCCAATTATATTTGGGTTTATGCTAGTATTTGCTTCTATTGCCATTGTTAGGTTTTGGAATCAGAGCGATTTTTCCATCCTGATGGTGTGGAAAAAAATATGTTTCATTATGACTTGTTATAACCCTGGAAATCTCTTCTCTCGCTTGGGTTGACGACGATTTTTTTATGTAGCACTCTATACTGATGCCTAAAGTGAAGTAGAATGAAGCATAAGGAAGAGAAGCTTTGCTGAAATATTGCTCCTTCCACTATGTAGAATTATCTTCGAAAAAAGCTTGCTCTCTCTAATGTTATGCTTTTTTCCCCCCTACTATTATTCAAGTAGTTTTTGCAAATGAATGTTGTTTTTGCAAGGTTTGTTTATGAGGCCATTGCTCTTAGCAACCCCTGCTCACCTGTGAGCAAATTATGTGGCACAGATCAGGTATCCGGTTGCTTCTGGATAGGATGACCTTAAAAACAGATTCTGCAACAAGACAAGCTTTTAAATTCCTAACCAAATGTATTACATGAGTAATAAAAAGAGCTCCTCGAAATGGCCACAGAGGCATTTCAGAGCACATTCCTGGGAATATTCACTTGTGCTAGTATTCATTAAGTTTGCTTTCAGCAAAAATTCTCATGAATGGAATTTTATTCACTAGTCATTATGATTATTACTTTGCTACCACAGCAATAACCCGATACTTTGTATAAGGCCAGGACCTGATTTTGTTTAAGGCTGGAGAAACATCTTACAGGGTCTCCAGAGACTGCATTGTCTAAATATAAGACCAGGCTCGTCTAACAGCTCATGACTGGGAACAGCAAACCCTCAGAGGGCAATGGGTTTGTTTACAAGAAAATTCACAGCTGGAGAAGGATGGATGCAGAACCATAGCAAATGTTACACCTTTCGAGCTACAGGATGCTACAGTGTTACAATTCCACTGCATATGAATGCAATTATACATTTTTATGTTGTAAAGGTAGTTTAGGTGATGGTGGCTAGTCTTGCAGATAAAGAGACTAGCTCTACAGATGTGGTTCATTACTACACTGAATTAGTTTATCTACATGATAATGAATGCACTGGAACTAGACTCTCTTGGNTTTTTTTTTTTTTTCCCTTAAAATTTAAAAAATGGCCTAATACAAATATATGTACCAGGGAAATCCCTGAAGCACGGGCTAATGTCAGCGAGTTGGACTCTGAGTTGTGCAATACATGAACTCGCACGGCGTGAATAAAGCCCTTCCTGGAAAAGTTAAACGAGATTTTTTTAGCTATCCACAGCTGAAGTCTGAATGAAGTCTTGCTTCCTCCAGTCCACAGGAACATAATGAAGCAGAGGTATCCTATCATGCTGGTGGGAATTGTGCCTAAGTCTAGGCACTAGGAAGTATTTTCAGAGCTGCAGCTCATTTGCAAAGCACAATGTCTGTAACATTTTTTGTGTGCCTTCACCTACTGTTGGAAAAGCACATCTCCAATGCTTTGGAGGAGATTCAGTCTGACTGGTGGATGTGTAGAGTCCTTCAGCAGGCAGTGACTGGCACTGGCTGCTATCTGGAGCATTGATTTTTGGGTGTACCAGGGTGCAAGATGCTCATGGGTACAAGGTACATAATGGAAAGGTTCTGTGGGGTGGAGGGAAGGAGCTGTTAAAGAGGCACTGTGCCAACCCCTTGTGTTATTCAAACCCCAAAATAACCATTCCTCTCTGCCTGTAGATCGATCAGAACAGTTTGTTGGCAGCAGAGCTAAGCACAGGACACTAAGTATTTCTCCTGTTTTCTTGTCTCACTGCTCTCTTTTCCCATGTCATGTGAAAAATAAATAATCTGATTAAGTTGTTTGACATTTATAATTAATTAGTTCTTCCTTACTCTTATCTTGTTTGCCTGTCCTTTTCTCTGGCCCTTCTTTTTTCCACTTTATCTCTCAATCATCAGATCCAAGAAATCATTCAAATGATTTATTTTTAACACATAAATGCAGCTTTACAGCATATTCTTTTCTTTTGAAGAAAGGCTTGGTCCCTTCTTTTGTCCATCCCACTGCACAAGTTGTCATGTTCTGGCACTGCAGTCACTTCTAAGTCCTTGAGCTATCATGTATTCTGTTGGTATTTGAGGAATTGAAAATCAATCACACAGCCTTATGGCTTAGGTTCAGCACAATTCTATTATGCCCACTCGCAAAAGTCAATTCAAACCTTTTGGGTTATATTTCAAAGCCTAATCAAGCTTGCTGTCCACACTGGTTTGGAGTCAGCTCACTCTTGGCCGTAGGTCTGTTTATTAGAGCTTTTGTGTCAGAAACTAGTGTGAAAGAAAGCAGTTCTCATAACAGTAGAATCATTCAGTGAGCATTTTGCAAAGACAAACTGCCCAAACAGGTTTTCTGGTAGGGGAATGCTTACTGTTCTAATATGGTTCTGCAAATATGTTTTTAAAAAATTGTTTAAAAAAAAAGCTATCTTGGTGCAAGTGTTCATAACTGTTCCTTCTCATAAAAAGATGTCCTGATTTACTGAGATTAGATTTCAGTCCTGTCATGTTAAGCTGGTACGGAAACTATTTTAGATGCAACCCTGAACTTAGATGGTGACTTTCATGCTGTGGACCGTACGAACAAATGAGAATGGTGCATCCAAGCAGATGGACCAACTCCTGCAAGCATGAGCTGTGTTGCCTCCATCTGGCAGGTGCACATGAGACCTGCACACACAGTGTCTGCCGCAGTCCCCTGATTTCCAGCAAGTGCCAAGAACTCACTCTAAGAATGAAAGAAGCTCCGTACAGAGCTGGCCGTTAGCAATCCTCTGTGAAGATATGTACCTGTTATGAACTGGGGGCAGATCAGTCTCATCTCACTGGGAAGAAAGCAATGACAGGCTCTTAGTCACAGCCTTTCCAGGTGATTTATGGAAGTCTTCTCATTTGGTGAAAGGCTGGTGGCCATTCTCTGGGAGCCAAGTGTACACTGTAAATAGGAAGTAGCTCTCCGCTTCCATCCCCGTGGAAGGCATTGCTCTGTGACCCATTCCTCATGTTCCTTGTCCTGCTGTGTTCCGCAGAGGCGCAGAGATTTTCTCCAGTGGATGCTTGACGCCTGTGACTCAGCCGACTCCCTGGCAGCCGGGTGCTCGGATGTGATCGGCCCATCTGCCGCTCCCAGACAGAATGAGGCGCCTCTGGTTGGCAAGGCCCCATCTGGAAAGGCTCAGAAGACGCTAACAGAGGATGAGATAGCAGGCCAAGCTTTCCTGTTCCTGATCGCCGGGTATGAGACCACCACGAGCACGCTGTCCTTCGCCACCTACTTGCTGGCCACCAACCCAGAGTGCCAGGAGAAGGTGCTTCGGGAGGTCGATGAGTTCTCTGCAAAACACGTGAGTATGATGTGGTGGTCTGGGGCTTCCTTCAGGGAGCAAGGCGATGCGAATGTATCCACACAAGAGATGGCCTTGAAACTTTGTGTCATAGCAAATCCTTAGCCTTTAAAAAATATTTTACACTACTGAAATCAACCAGCTGTTGTCAGGCTCTAAAAATACATATTTCTATTTTTTTCCTCTTGTCCGAATGCTTTTATTGTTTTTGTGGTCAATTTTATTTACTGATCTTTGTAAGAGCATAAACAATGTTCTTACAAATCATAAACTTCAAAGTTTTGCTTTAAATGTTCATAACTTTTTTTTCCCTTTAGCAGCAGAATATATGTGTAAGCTTCAAAAAAAAAATCACCATATCTAATTCTCTTATACTGTGTTCGAATTACTTCTCCTTCATATCTGTATTTGCCAAGGGCATTTTTGTTTCTTGGACTGGAGTTCTTTACTCGTTTCATTCATATATGACAGGGCTAATTGTGCCCTCATGTCTGGCGAGTTCAGCTGACTTCCTTAAGGCCTGCCAAGATGTGAAGGTGCAGCTTGGTCTGGAGTTTGGGCAGTTTACTGGGTACTGCTGGGGACAGAGTTGCACACAGAACCCCCTACTGTGCAGCCCCAAGGAAAATGTGGTTAATCTCCTCACCAGTTCCTGAAATCTGACAGCCTAAGACACCAAAGAGAAATTGCTGGGAGAGCTATCCTAAAGGATAGGTGTGTGGTGTCATTCATATCTGCCTGCAGACGGGGATGTGAAATAGTAAAGTTTTCCAGGCAAGTGCATAGAAATCTGAATGCAATCGGTGATTAACTGGCTGGTTCCTTAAGGACATTCCACGTAGGGAGTCCATGCATATGGCCATGCCTACGATAACAGGTAGTGTGCTCCTGTAGGCACAGATTCCTCATCCAGCACAGCTGGTAGTGGGGACTGATGGGTGCACTCCCTGTGCACCTCACAGTTTATTCTGCGTAGTTGCAGTCTGGCTCTGTGTGTACCAAATTTCCCTTAGCAGTCGGTCTGGTCCAGTTCCAGTTAAAGGAGCCCTTGCACTTGGAGACTGCAGTGTGAGCCAGTGCAAGAGGTTCTCGTGTGGGTGTGCTTCTGATCCAAGCTGTAGAACTAAATGAACCCTGGCTTGTATAAGGTCTGACTGAGCTGCCACTCACTCTTAGTAATGTTTCAATAAGAATAAAATTCAAATGCTTAATTCTTGACTTGCTTGGTTCTCTATGAAGATTTTGCTAATAATTTCAGCTTTTGTACTATTTAGGAGATGTTATGAAGCTAGGGACACCTGTGGCAGAGAAGTCACTGTAGAGAGTTGGCACTCAAACTAATTTCTGCAGGTCAGCTCTGTGCAAAGTCTGTGGGTGCCTCAACTCAAACTGGTGTCCTCATCCCAAACCATGCTGTCTCATGTCATATATTGTTTAGAAGTACCTTTCAAATAACTTCCCTGTACTTTATGAGTTGTCAAGTTTAGCTTTAGATGGTGCATATATGGCTGTATGGCCAAGGAGAGAGAAGGAAGGATAACGATTCATCTGCAGTCCCTGATAACAGGAAATTTGTAGCTCTGATCTGTACAGCCCCATCCTTCAAAAGATTTCCTTTTATAAACAGTTCATGATTTGGCAGGGGATGGGAGGGGGCAATACCCTGCTCAAGGAGCCCATTCCAGAATAAGGAAAAGGGTACAGCAGTTCAGTCCCCTTAGTGACTGTAATTAACTACTTTTAGCCTAGAAAATGAGATCTATGTGAACAGTTTGCAAGTTATGGGAGCAGAAGCTATTTTGGAACTGGGTATATATAGATGCTGTGTTCAGTTGTCATGCAAGAGAGAGGAAGGGAGGGGACACAGAAGCTACAGGCTCACAGCTAGTTATCAGCTCAGTTGCTAAGAAATTTGATTAGGTTATTGCTTGTACTCAGCACATCAGCTTTGCTCTTAACAAGGTGCTCTGCAATTTTCAGAAAGGAAGGGCTTTAGAAGGCCAAAACATGGGGAATGGTACAGTCAGATTGTTTTGACATGGGATGGGAGACTGTTTTGATTTGGAGATATGCAAGTATTAAACACCGTACCCTCTTCAGCCAAATTTGTACTCAGGTAACTATAACTACAAAATGCCCTCCACCATGTCCCCCTTCTGTCCTCCAACCATTCCAGTTGCCTGATGCAGCATGTTTTATTGCCCTAATCTGTGGTGTGGAGCTGCAGTCTGATTTTACAGCAGCTGCTGTGTATCATCCCAGAGGTGATTGTACTTTGGTGGTGGACAGAGTGATTTATATACTCATTTACCAAAGTTTATAAAGACATGTGAGAGCCATCTGAGAAAAGGTGCTATAAATGACAGGCACAGTTCCAGCTTTTTGGCGCACCAGTCAAAAACACAAAGCATGGTGACCTTGTAATAGCCAGTAATGGAGCAAGATTGGTCCACCTGGGCATACAGCAGTATTTTGGTGGCTCTAGGTGTTGTACTTGAGGGTACTCCTGCTTTTGCTGTGATCTTCATTTGTCTGTCTTGCACAGTGGGTGTGTTGGGAGAGCATAAAGGGAATGGAGAAAGCTGAGGCACTGCTGTGTTACAGAGATCCCTGGGCAGGCATGGTGCAGGCTGCAGTGTGGAGCAGAAATACAAAGCTAGGTGCTAGAAGTGATCTAGCCCCAGCACCAGGAGTTGGGAACGCAGAGGAGAGGCAGGTCTGACTGACCACGTTGCCCTCCTCTGTTGTGTACAGCCAAGTTTGTTTCAGAGCTGTCTTGGGAGATCTCACTGCCAATTTCCACTGCACAGCCCAAATACACTGTGGAGATGGCACTTCCAGGCAAGTGTCCTCAGTAAACAGTGTCTGAGTGAGTCATGGGTTGTCATCTTTTTCTTTTTACCTCCAGAACCATCCTCATCTGCTTGCTAAAGGACTTTTTTAGGTCCTTTCTTGACTGGTAACTCAGTGTCGAGGCTTCACGGTGTCTCTTTCTCTCAAAGTAAGAAGAGCCACCTGGCCCACTTTGGAGTCTGGCAAGCAGGAGAAGCCTTTAACCTCAGTTATTGTAGAGGGCAGAACACACAGGTTATTGCCCCCTCACCTCTATCTTGGTCTTTACGGTGTAGGGAAAGGGTGTGCAGAGCTTTTCATCTCTGGGGAAGCAGAGAGACAAAATACTGAGTGGTGACTACTTGTCACCACACACTGCATCTTCCCATCCTACTTTTGAATCCCTGTGTCTGTTCCAACTGCACTGGAAAAGACAAGCTTAAGCATAATTCTTCTAACACACAAATAAAAATTCAAATTATAGAGACTTTGACCTGACCCTCTTCATAAATCCCTTGTGAGTGTAATATGTGCCCTGTGAAGGGCAAGCCACTAAAAATAAGATGCACCTATTTGCTGCAAGCTTGTTGCTGGGTGTGCAGCTTGCTTTGATACCATGAAAGCAAAATAAACAAGATGAAAAGAGAGTTAAATATGAACTAGAGGGGGCAGGACGCCCGCCTCTGTGTCTGTATAAAATAATATTACTTTCTGCAGAGACCACAGATCTGGGACAGCAGAGAGGGGTCAGCTCCTCAGATGGATTAAATTGCTGCATGTTTGGTATTAGTACAGGTATGGTGATGTGCATCAGCTGAGAAGCAAGCCTGGTATATACCAGTAAAGGAGGACATGGGGAAAAAAAAGAAAGGTTGCTATTTCAAGACCAGGTTATTTTTATAGCATTTGTGGCTAACCATCCCTGAACTGTTAGAGGCTATACAGTTGTGAAAGAGATGTTTTTATCCACATTCACCAAGTGAGAAAGAATGCACCCATGGTCTTCACCTTCTCCGTTTCAGTCAAAAATTATCCCTGTGTAGAGTTTTTTAAAGAGCCCTCCACAAGATGTATTTAGGAACAGTTTTTGCACTTGTGACTGATTATTTTATTGTAAAAGCAAATTGATTTTTGCTTATTTGTGTGTGTGCTTAACAAAATCATAGCAAGCCTGGAGCACACATTCATTCTGAGCAGATGGATTCTGAGTGCCACTGTGTGCTCTGGGCTGCTCTGTGTGTTATGTCCTAAGCCACAGAGCTTAGGGCGTGAAAAATTGCATCTTCCATGCTAGGGATTCCCTTAATGTGGGGTCTCTCTTTTTTTTACCTCTGTTCCCAATTTAGCATTTAAATGTCTTTCTCCCTTCCTTCTCCCTGCTCTCAAGCCTGAATGATTCACAATTATAAATTTTTGTTGTTGTTGTTGTTGTTTTACTGAACTGCATAATTTTATACAGGAAGAGTAGTGGCACAAAACAGAGTGCAAAAACATAGGTGATCAAGCTAACTTGTCATAAGAAGTTATTTGTTACCCTGAGGTGAAACGTGGTGAGTGGCTGAAGGTATGTGCTCCTGATCTGTTGCAAAGTAAACACATCAGGTTAAACCAGTGAAACTAGGTCATTTTCTTGAGGGAGGAAAGCAAGCATGCTTGGGGCAGCTAAGGAGGGCAAAAGAGGTATGAGAATGAACTGCTCTGTCTCCATGAAATAAAGAAATCCGTACTTGAAGGTGCAGAGCATAGAAAAGCCTGGAGCAAGAGCTCCCTGAATTCTAATCTCACCTTCAGGAATAATTTACTGCATATTCTCAGTAATAGACAACCAAGCCTTGCATTAACAAATGGGTAGACTTGGTGATACAAATTTTGGGGTTTTTTTAGCTCATATCTATACAAACCTATTGTTACTTAAAGCACCATAGGAAGAAGTTGCATTGAGGGGTTAGTGCTACCTACAGAACCTGAGATGTGTTGCTGCACTGATATGTAAGGCTTCAGGTCTGGTGAAGGACAGAGTAGCAGCTCACTACTCCTTGCTGCTGATGCCTAGGAATACTTCCAGGAACCCTGACAAAGGTGAAGGAGAGCACAGGAGTCAGGAGAAGTAAATAAAAGTGAATACATGAAAGAGCAGCTATTACCATAAAACATTCATTGGAGACTTCAAGACTAACTGTGTTTTCCATTCTATTTTAAAAAAGCTTTGTACTACTCTTATCACTGCTTGATATGACATTTAGAAACATCAGTGTGAGAGGAATGAAGAGCAGGATAAGACACAGCATGTCTCTCCTCCATCCAATTTCCTATCCACACAAAGTACTAGTGTAACAAGTCAGTGCTGGTGTGACTTACCAACATTTTCACCTCTGTCTAGAGACTGTAAAGTTTGAAGAAACTTCAAAGTCCTGCCATACTCTCTCTCTATTTAAATGGAGACTTGGAGATTTTTCTTTAATATAAAGACATCTTCCTATAAATACTTGGTTTTGTATAGCTTTAGGGCCCAGGAATATTTTCAATATGTTTAATTTAAAATGTTGACCAGACTGTTTCATCTGTGTTCTTTCATGTCAAAAGAATGATGCTACTCCAAAGTCATTGCAGTCCATAGTTTCCTTCATGAAAAGATAAAGTTTAATTCCTTTTTAACTGCTATGTGTAGTGAGTTGTGAATAGCCCAGTTTGAACTGGTCTGATGCATAAACTCTATTTATGACTGATGATTTTGGTGCTGTAATTCATCAGACATACTGGGTGTGGCAGTTGCTCACCTGGGGTAATTGTCATTACTGACTTGAGTGGAATTGTACTAAACTTTACACTGGCTTATGATTCTGCTCTTCACACTGGAGAGCTCCTTCACTAATACCTCTGCAGTCTAATGGAGATGGCTTATTGAAAAGAGATTTTGCCATTTCAAAATCTTCCCTTCCCATAAAATTTCTAGAGCAGAGAGAGGTAGGACTATTTTTATGGTGTCTCTGTGCCTGATTGAGTACTTTAGATTTTTAAGCAGTCTGTTCAGAGAGTCTCCTTGGTAGCACAGACAGTTTTCTCTGAGCATTAGTGAAAATGAGAGGTGAAAGTCAGAGGGATGTCACTGTCAGGGAATTACCACAACAATTTGCATGAGTTTGGTGCCTTTCATGCGGTATCTCAAGGCACTGTGCTCTCAGAAGCTTGCAACTACAGAGACTAAGCTTCAGTAAGGAAATTTTGCTGACGGTGAAGGCCTGCGTTTATCAAGGGAGACTGAATTGTAAATAGTGTGCAGAAAAAAAGTCTACAGAAGAGAGTTGCTATTACACATGCATACACATACACACACAAAACACACAGAACCAGGAAGCACAAACAATATTGTGTGTTGTTGCTGTTTATTCTCTTGAAGGAAATGACACTCTTTGATTTTTCTATTTGTTTAAGAAGGTGTTGCAGAGCCTCACATCATTTATGAATGTCAGCTGTCAGCAATCAGTTTTGTTTTAAACAAATAGGGAGATGCTTTTAAATATGTAGGGGCTGAGGACTCAGGTTATATTTCTGCAGTTCTTCATGCAGTTGCTCAGTGTCTGAAATCAGTTATTTATCTTGGTCCCATGGTGCTTCTGTACATACCGGTCAAAGGTTGCTAAGTTAGGAGAAGACAATAAGCCTTCCCCTGAATTTCTCCTCTGCTGTAAGTATCTACAGTATACTGATTTGAAATGCAGGCTTTGGCCTCAAGAGACCCAAAGTCACTTCTCTTGGGCAGAGGTTATTTTGGCTTCTAACTTTCTTCTTCCTGACTTTCAGCCACTTAAGCACATTTGAGACTCAGGGCTTTGGTCTCTTTACCATCTTGAGTCTCTGCTATGTAAGGAGAGTTATCCTGAGAAAGTCTTGAGTCTAATAAGCCTGCCAAGTGTTTGCCCACTTTGCCACAAACCTGTTCTTAGGCTCAGCTGATGAAGAGAAGCACCGAGGGGGAAAAGCTTGGGCTCAGTTTGCTCACTGTGCAAGCCATAGCAGGTATCTCTTTGCACAGGCTGCTCTTCGTCCCAGGCACCCTCCCAGCACCAGCCAGAGAAGTTGTCCTGGAGGTCTGTCTGGAAGACCCCTGTTTCTTGTTCCTGCTTTACAGAAGCTGTGCTTTGTAGGCAGCCACAGTCACCCTTGGGCTGAAGTGTGAGCCGGCAGGGAGAGCATGGCCAGCCAGGAGCCACACGAGAGCAATTCTTCTTGCTTGCCATGTATTTGTGGTTCTTACACTGTATCTACAGATTCCTGCTCTCCTAAGGAGATAAAGGCTTTCAAAGACAATAAAGACTTTCTGGAGAGTCAGCTTATTTATGATATGCAAAGAGTTGAGCCAATCAATTGGTAAGTCAGGGTATTTTTTAGGAATGGTTTGGCTTCGCTATTTTGGCAAATCTACTGTTAGCTTATAGGAACAAATTCCACATTTTAAACCCCAGTTGTATCTTGACATTGTACTTCTTCCTTGACTTTTCCAAGAACCCTATCAAAACCACAACCTGAGTATGAAAAAAACCTTTCTTCTCTCCTAGGAAAATCCTCTTCACAGCTGAGAAGTGGTGATTCTATGTGGCCTGGAATGAGGTGTTGTTGAGATGATTAATGTACCTTTATTTCAAGGAACTTCTTCTTGTTGTTGACACTGCAGAGTTCATTTACTCCTTTTCACCCAAGTAAAAGAAATAAAAAGAAAAGAGGAAAAAAACCCTTTTATTTTTCCATTCATTCAGGCCTATCAGTCTCTTGCCTATGAAGACTAATTTATCTTTTGCTTTCAATGTCACATGTTGCTCAGTGACTCTGCCTTATTGCTATTCATGAGCAAAACGGAGTCTCAGGTAATGTATGCTAGGCAGATACTCATTTTCACCCCTGAATTTCCCTGGTATTTTGCCATCCTCATAATAATTGACCCACTGTCGCTGCTGCAGGGTTCATGGTAAAGAATAAATTTTTCTAGTGACATCGAACATTTAATGGTGAAGATGTTAATAATGCAGCACTTTAAATGTGATTACACAGCTTTGTTTAAAGAGGAAGTAAAGGGAAGGATGCATCTTCCATGTCTTTCTATTCCTTTTCCCCTCCTTTTCCCCCCTTTCCTTTCAGGCTTTTATGGAGAAAAGAGCATATTTGCTTTTAATTTAAGGAAAAATATCACTGCTGAGCAAGACACTAGTTACAGTTTTCTTCAGGATTCGTATCCCAACTGCTCCTGTATATTAAGTGATTAACATGCTTCCTCCAGAGGTAAAGTAAGCCAAATTAATATCAATATCAATGTCCAATCAATTATATTTATATTTATATCAGTGTTAACTTTTTAGCTGCTGATAGGTAGCATCATTTGGAGGGTGGAACATAGATCAAATTTTTGCACTGGGCAGCTGAGCTTTGCAGAAGGGAGCAAGGACACAAGCTCGAACTGCAGTAAATACCACCATTGCTCCTCTCCGTGACGCTGGAAGGCTGATACTCTCACCAGGCTAGCCAGAGGACTTACATATGGCAGGAAAAGTGGTGAACATGCCATGACTTCTCAGGAATGGGGATGCCTTCCAAGGTGTAAGTGCCTGTTCTTTGAGTGGCAGCCTGTCTAACCCTCAGGAGTTTTTCAATGTGAAGTAGGAGTCAAACCCAGAAAGGTATTATACTAATTTATGTTTTTTCCCGTGGAAGTTAGGCACTAAAAGTTTCCATAAGGTATGTGCTGCTGTATCATAAATACTTAGCAAAGAAAGAGAGAACAGCTAGCAATATGCAAAAAAAAAATCAGAGAAACTAAACCATCTGGCCCTTGAAAGAACTTACAAATGAGGGAGGGTGGCCTTGGACATCTGTGTCAGGACCCCACACTTTGTCTCAGCATTAGCCGCCAATTGCATTCATCAGGCAGGGGCTTGTCTCCTGGGAAATATTAAATACTAAGCTAAACAAAGAAGCATTTTCAAGCTTTGTGTTAGTTAGCATTCATTTGGAATGAGATCCCTCTGTGTCGCCAGACTGACAGGCAGATTCTTCAGAGCATGAAGGTGTTGGTCCAGCCCTGGCATCCTCGTCCGCTGCAGGAATCTCCACTGAACTGTCTGCTTCTGAGAGGCTTCCAAGACCAAGGGATAAATCTTGCTTTAATAGCATTTTTCCTTGTGAGGGCAATAGTGACTCTTGAGATTGTGAAAACAAGTGCCACTTTCGTGTTAAGGACTTTTCCATGGAACCTTCTACCAGGATCTGTAGTGACAGGACAAGGGTGAATGGCTGTAAACTGAAAGAGGGTAGGTTTTTGTTAGATTATTTACTGTGAGGGTGGTGAGGCACTGGAACAAGGTGCCCAGAGGAGCTGTGGATGCCCATCCCTGAAAGTGTTCAAGACCAGATTGGATGGAGTTCTGAGCAGCCTGATCTAGTGGAAGATATCCATGCTGATGGCAGAGGGGTTGGAATTAGATCATCTTTGAGGTCCTTTCCAAGCCAAACCATTCTATGATTCTATGGGCAGAGGAAGAGAAGTAGAATTATTGGGGAACAGTTGATAAAACAAGTCCTGTTTGGGCACCTGTGCCTGCCTGATCGAGACAATAAATGTTGACTGAAGGAAAGAAGGCCTTTCATCTGAAAGTTTCACACAGACTCCTGAACTGCACATATTATACGCGTAAGGTGCAAACGTTGAGCTGAGGAGAACACATGCCTAATTTATTAACGAACAGCAAATCCCCAGCAGCAACCAAGAAGAAATTAAAATTGTATTCATCATATTCATAGCTTAAAAATGATCTTAGCTTATATGAATGTGAGGTCAAAATGGAATTTTTCCTCCAGGTATGTACATAAATTAGGAAGCATTAATAGGAAGTAACCAGTCCATTTATTTGTCAATAAGCATTCAAAGTGAAGGCTGAATGAGCTGGTGCCAGAAGGAATGGAAACTAGTTAGCATTTCATGATTATGTAAAGCAGTTTTTGGTAAAATGAACTTCTTGTGACCTTCCCTCCCTTTTTTTTTTCCTTCTTTGCCACCCTGGCAGAACATACGTATTTAAATAATTTCCATTTCTAACAATATGTTTGTGCTACTTTTAATGAGTGTGAGATGGCTTTTGTATTGTTTGCCCTGCTTCATCTTACGCTTCTCTTTTAATATGGAAACAAAGAAAAGATGGTGTTTCTGGGTGTGCCCTTGCTCTAGAATGTAGTGGTCTTCCACTGATATGAGTGAACATTTCCTTACTTAACCAGATAGAAAGACTGGAGCAAAGGGAGCAGTCAGGAAAGCACAAAGAAACATAGGAAACACATCCTGTCTGAGGACTGTTCCATTTCAAATCAGTTAATATATTTTATTGTCTCAGAGAACAATTTTTCACTAATATTTATCGAATGGGTCAGGCTGGAAGGGACCACATGTGTGCCTCTGGTCCAGCCTGCCTGCTCAAGCAGTAACATCCTAGAGCACAAGGCACAGGATTGCATCCAGGTCGTTCTGGAATAGCTCCAGTATGGGAGACTCCACACTCTCTCTGGTCAATCTGTTCCAGTGCCCAGTCACTTGCACAGTAAAGAAGTTCTTTCTCGTGTTCAGGTGGAACTTCCTGTGCATCAGTTTGTGCCCGTTGCCATTGTTTTCCTTTTCTTATTGATGTATTTGAAAAAGCCTTTCTTGCTGTCCTTGACATTCTTGGCCAGATTTAATTCTGGCCCCCAGATGGGCTTTGGCCTTCCTTGTCTCATTTCTACTTTCTCTGATAACCTCTTTATAGTCATTCTAAGTGGCCTGACCCTGCATGCATCTCCTGTGTATTTTCTGCTTATGCTTGAGTAATGAAAGGAGTATTCATCCGTGCAGATCTCTTGCCCCCTTTGCCCAGTTTCTTGTTTGCTCTTGAGCCTGGAGGAAGTGATCCTTGAATATCACCCAACTCTCTTAACCCCTCTTCCCTGTGGGGCCTGTTCCCAAAGGATTCTTTCCAAGAAGATCTCTGAAGAGGCTGAAGTTAGCTCTCCTGAAGTCCATGGTTGTAATTTTACTTATTACCAATTAATTTGATGTCTGATTTTCATAAGACAGGTTAGGGGGACTTTTCCAAGATCAAATCCTTTAAAGCAATGAAATCCACCTGTACGTCAGTGTAACTGGTCACATTTTGAATGTTTTGGTCAGTGTCCAGAAGGGTTGCTGTGCAAGCAGTCTGGCCAGAAGTGGAATTTCACCACTGCAGTAGCCATTGGGATAGGCATTTGGGGCCTTGATCTGGGGAGACTTAGAACTGTTTTACACTAGAAATGCCAGTCACTTGTATGGACTGGAATTCTGGGCTTTTAAGCAGCACTGAGTGGATAAATAGATGCTTGCATGAAGATTCATTTAATAGCAGTTACCTTAGTCAGGTCTCAGATGTAGTGAGACTGAGAACTTGGTTACTTTCTCAGTCCAAGGAATCATCCTTCCTGGCTGTCACTGAGGCACAGCACATTAAGGCGTGTTGTGCAAGCAATTCACTCTTTAGCCCTGTTGACTCAATGTTTTCCAGCTGTGTGAAATCTGTGCTTTTAGAATTCAACCAAATATTCATATTATTTTATATGTAAAACATTTTATATGTAAAACATTTTGCTTTTACACACATCTTAAAAAATGGATTTCAGAAAAGTCTCTGCTAATAAGCAGGAGGAAAAAGAGGGGAGGGGGTTTGTTTGTTTTTTAAAGCTTTACATACCATCAGCTTTAAAGATGGAATACAATAAGATGATTTTGATCTTCTGGTTCAATAAAGATTTTGAATAACCTTTAATATATTTTTCAATACTCCTAGCTATACTTTAAATTTACAGGAGAAAATTGAGAAGTGAAAAAGTTCTGAACATGAGGATATTGTCCACAACCCCTTACTGCTGTTGATCTAAATGAAGGAAACAGGAAGAAACAAGATGTCAGAAAGTCATTGCATTGTGAACTGGAGCAAAACACTTTTAAAAGCTCTTGCTTTTTGGAACTTGTTTCATCAAGTTCATGTGCACTCAGGATATAATAGGAAGACGATTTTGTTCAGTCACGAATTTCGATTTAATAGCCTGATAAGTAGAGAACTTTACAGATAATTTCAAGGTGTTAATCTAACCTTGCTGTGCCTTTAATCTTTTGGCATTCTAGAGAATGTAAAAAACAAAAGCTGACTGTTTTAATATCATAGAGTAGTCATGGAGAAAAAATTCCTCCATCAGACCAGCTTTTAAATAAATTATTACTTTTTTTCGCCTTTGGTGGGGAAAAATAAATGTACGATGGATTTAAGCAGAAGTGAATTTACTAAATGTCCTGCATCTTTCTCTCTTGTTAATTAGTAACAGTCAAACGCTCTTGTTCTGCAGATAGTGACTACAAAGAAAAGGATAAAGAACTTGGGAAAGATTCTAGAGCTGAAATAATTAGGCAATTTATCATTCAGGGTAATTGGACTTGTACAAAGCAGCATTATTTACCATCGGTTTCCATTTCTTGTAACTGGTTGTGAAAAATACAGCTACATTGATTGGGGAATGTTCTTAGTGCTTTCTTTTTCCAATATGCATTGTGCCAGGGACGTTCAGTTCAAAGTCTGGTGTTCCTCCCAGTGATTTCTTTTCCCTCAGTGATCTTTAGAAGCAGCCTTCAGCTTCTAAAACCTCAAACCAAAATTAGATTAAAGTGCCCAATATGGGGTCAGAAATGGGAGGGAAAGAGAGAGGGGTTTCCACCGGGGAATTTTCACTTAACAAATGAAAGCCTTTGCTTTGTTTCAAAGAAAAAATTGCAAAGTGGAGGCACATCTTAATCACATCGGTAGCCAGCTGAGATGTTTATGCTAATTTCCAAAGGTATGTAAGTATAGAATCAGGGGGTCCAAAACTCCTGCCTCTCTAATGTGAAAACCACAAGCATTTAAGCACCACTGGCAGATAGCTCTGATGTTGTTTCAGCATCAGGGAAGACGGGGGAGTAGTCACAAGGGGTTACTTGAATTTCACTGCACAATTTGCAGGCTGTATGAATGCCCCTTCACCCAAAGGTGAGTTTTTCCAGTGTTTTTCTAAGGAAGAGGGCCCAGCTTCTCTCTTGCAGTTTGTTGAATTACAGCACTCTCCCAGCTTTGTGCTGTTGCCTTCCACTCCAGAAAAGTACATGTTCAGAACAGGCTTTGCTTGTGATGGATGTTCCAGAAATGTTCAAACTCCTTGGATTTCACCACCAAAGTCTCTGGATATGTTGACCCCACAGCTGGCTTTCTGCCAGACCCCTGGGGTGGTCCAGGGTGTCACATCCTGCTCCAGCATATTTTGTTTTGAGCTGTGGGTACATTGTGGTGCTGGCATCCCAGTGTTCAGATACATGTCACCAGGCTTTAGGGCAAGGAAATCGAGTTGCGGGAGAAGTTATTATTTAGAAGTGATCTTGCTCAACCTGCCTGGTAGAAACCAGCCAGCAGAGATCCCTGCTGGGAGGAGCATTCACTGGGGAAATAAGATGATGTTTAAAAGCATTTTACTCCCTGCTTGTGATAAATTTGCAAATATGCACTGCCAGGCTGTCTTAGGTGAGTGCTGGAAACACGCTTTAAGTGGCACAACTTGACACCAGTCGCATGGCTGTCTTCAGATAGTGTCACAGGTTGTGGGGTTTTCCCCTAAACAGCTTGTTATTTTAAAACTTTTGTATATGGTTGATACCTTCTGTAATAAGAAAGTCACGACTCCCAGCAATTTTCTATGGAGATATGAGGAGCAAGAAGTAGTTACCCAAAATACTGCCTGTTGCCTGAGCAAGCTCAAAGTGAGACAAAATGCACAATGTGTGTGCAAACTGGGAGTGCTTGATCCCTTGCCAAAGGAGTGTTTGAACTCCCATACTGACAGGTGCACCTCTGTGGATGTGGCCACGTTGTCAGCTGAGAAAGATGCCAACATTTGTCACATTTTGTGCCATGTCGTAATTTGCTGGCTGTTTACGTTGCTCACCTGTGGTGAGCTGAGCTGCTGGCTGAAATTTCAGGGCCTTTGGGTTGTTTGGCTTAGAGCCAAATATCTTTGAAGTGACCCTACTTATTTACAAGGACTGTGCACACTCTCCCAGCAGGAACTGAGCAGCAGGTCATGGCTCCTGCACTCACAGCTCCATGGAGCGGCATGGGCCCTGGCAGTCCCTTGCCAAGCCGTGTTTGCTGTACTGAGACAGTGCCTGGTGCTTCTCCTCTCCTTTGTTTTCCTTTTCTGATTGTTTTCCTTTTTCCCTGAACACACGGCTCCATGCAGAGCACTACCTCTCCCCACAGGTGCCGCACACAAAACCTTGCTGGTCATTTTGCGTGGCAGCAGTCACCCGCGACTTTGCACAGGGGCTGTAACCCTGCTGGCTTGTCCCTCTGGAGAGGTACCACAAGCAGATAAGCTCCATTACAGAATCAAATGGCTGCTTTACCTACAGGTTCCAACAATGTTTAACCTGAACAGTAACTGTCACACGACTGGTTTTCTCTTCTTTAGCTTTGGTAACCTGGTGCCACTTTAGCATAGCAGACTTCTGACAGCAGGAGCAAAGATACCATATCTTTTCTAAATAGTTTATGTTATTTTAGCACTTCTCATTTGATAACATCCGAATGATACATAAATACTAACCTCTAAAAGTACCTACAAGTCCCATAATATTAATGGTCCTGTTTCTTCAGGAGGCACAGAGAATTTAAGTTTTGGCATGGGAAATAGAGAACTCATAGAGCAGTATTTGCATGATCTGGTTAACTTAGGTTCCACAAAAAACCTTTGCAAGATCAACTGGTGTTTCCCCCATGGGTTTAAGTGAAAATACAGTGATTTTCATCAGAGATCCAAAACGCAAAAGTCAACAGATCTACTGGTGTGCACAAACTGATGGATGTACATGCATCACCCTATGCAAGGACAGAACTGCAAACTGCTTTCAAGAGTGTTTTGAGTAGTCCCTACAAAACACATTCTTTTTCACTCTGCAGTGGGGAAAAAAGGTGTTGTCTATGAATTCATTAAATGATACATTTTAAGTTAGGAATTTGTTATTGTGCAGTCTAATCTTGTGTATAACCAAGGACACAGGACTTCTTTGTATTAATTAATTAGTGTATCTGTTTAAAAAAAACCCCAAACCCTCCCAGTTGTTTTAATTAGATGGCATAAAATATCTTTCCTGACTGGAAAATGAAGGATCCCAAGAAGAACAAGCAAAACAAAATACTTTAGTAATCTTTTTAATTGTTCTTGTTCCATGGTTGCAAGTTCTGGTGTTCTAGAAATGCTGGGCAGAACTGGGTTTAACATATTGTTTTCATAAGACTGTGGAGATTTCTACCTTTTGCACTAATTAAACATATAAATCCTACAAACTGTATCCAGGGTAACTGCAAACTCACATTCTCAGTTTACATTTATGCCCTCTTTCCTGTTCCTGTAATGGGAACAGACCATCAAGGTGTCTGTACATCAGCCTCACCCTTCATCTGCAGCAGGATTATCATCTCCTCATTTCTGGTGTTACGTTAACAAACAAGGGCTTGCAACTGTAGTAAGGCCTGTTTCTGCTGCCCTGGTAGGACCTTAGTGAAACTGAGAATCAGGCTCCCTTTGTTCTCACAATCCAGTTGTTTAAAGGAAAGGAGCAATGCTCATCATGCTGGCAAGGAGCACAAAGCAAAACCAGTTATTCAAAAACTGAGAAAGACAAAGCAAAACATAACACACTCCATTAAGTTTTCCTCCTGTATTAATGGGAAGAGCATGGATGTTTTCATCATGCTGTGTACTGAATTTGGTATAAGAAGAGTAATCCATGCAAAATAATAGCTTTTCTTATAGAAGTTAAAGATGGAGTAGAGACAATTTTTTGATTCTTTTTTTGTTCACACCACCTACATTCATAATCTCTGTTGGACTGAAGGAGGGACCTTGATAGAGGAATGCAGCTAATGTGATTAAATTTTGGATCTTACCAGAAGTAAGGTTCACCTTGTGACGTAGAGGTGCCTGTCATTTAGGAAATCTGCAAAGACTCGACCCAAAGCCTTGGGAGGACGCTGTTTTGGTTCAGATCCTAACTGAGAGCAGGGTCGTGCTTTAATAATCAATCGAGAGGCTGCTGTTGCTGGGCTCGGGGCTGCAGTTGTGCCATCAAACCCAGAGGACCAGCTGCTCTGCTGCAAAGTCGGGCTGGTACTGAGGGGGAGTGAGAGGCACAGTAAACACACAGAGTAGCAGTAAATGACAAGAGGCTATGATATGTAACATTAGCCAGGCTCACTGTTTGCTTAGGTTGTGGAATGGTCTTTTAAATCAATCCTTTATTATCAGTGGAGCCTTAGCAGTGCACTTAAATGAGAGAACAATGCAAGGACATGGAGACTTGGTGCAAAGCGAACATCCTGCTTTTTTTCCTAGCTCTAATTTTACAAGAAAAACCATAGATAGATCCAGGCCACAACTTTCAGATGGAAACTCTTTTAATGTTTGGTGACCTTTGGAACTGGGCTCTGTTTTGATCCCCATTGCTGCCATATGGGTTCATCTCACCACTAGTCCTGACATACTGCATAAAAATAGCTGGGAATATGTCATGCCCTCCTACTTCTACCCTAATCTTTCTGACAGTGGTGAATTTACCACAGTTTTGTTTCATCTCTTCTCCTGGGTTAGTTACGCTTCTCCTAAATAAGGATTAGGATATCACCTGTAAACCACAGTGATATCACCTGTTAGTTGTTTCTTGTATTAAAACTGTATGTTCTTAAAATTCTTTCTTTTTTAATTTTTTTTTTTTTTTAGAAGCTGGACAGTATGTTTCCCTGCTTTCAGAGGTTCTCCTGTGTTTTTAACATCTTTTGGAAAAATGTGGATATTAGAATTGGTTAAAGTATTCTAAAAGAAATTTTCCACCAGTGTGAAATCTGTGTTAATCTTATCTTACAGACCTGGTTTTGCTCAGTGTGCCCGTTTCAAGTGTTGTAGTTGTTGTTGCAGTTAAGTGTTTTTAAGTATTGTTAGATCTTTTTGTCAATGTATTTATTTTCTGTTTCTATAGTTCTATAAATGCACAAAGAGAAAATAGATGGGAAGTGTTGCCTCAAGTTGGGGGTTAACGTTTTGTTTTGCAGGAAAACATTGTTACCAGGTCTTTTATCAAATCAAAGCTAATTGCCATAGTGGTTGCTTGAAACTGAATAGAAATCTGAATACTGTCTTTTGCATTTTAGCATTTCAGGTTAAGGAAGTAATAATTTTAATCCCAGTTATGCTCAGACTGCAGAGAAATGTGGTAGCCATGAGACCCTTGCTGTGCACAAGCAGATATGCAAATTCTAAGCAGTGAGTGCATTGGCGAACACTACCAAGCCCTCATGTGCATCTTTATGCATCTAAATATATGTACACTTGTATATCCTTCTACACTGGACTATGCTATGAGATGATAATTATAGACCAGGTCATTTTTGGTAGTACATTTTTTTTAAAAAGCCTTTGGGAGAACTTTCTTTTCCAAGCCAGTGGTGGGGAGAAAAGGTTTGATTTCAATGTGTTGTCCAAAGAATACAACTCTCCAGTGGCTGGGTACATCTTGTCTCCTGGTCCAGCTCTGCGTTTCTGTCAGCAGTGCAGTAATCAAACCAAGGTATGGGATTTTAACTCTTCATTTCTGAACTGCAAGAGGCAAACAGAGAATCAAATAAGCCCACATCACCAGCTGGAACGAGCAGTTTTCTCCACTGTGCCTAAGAGATACTAGACTGAATGCTGGTCCAGCCAGTGAACACTAGAGATCTTAGCTGGAGCTGTTTGAGTCTACTGCAGGGGGCAAAGCTGTAGAAAATGGATTTACATCTGTTACAGAGTGAGGTAGGAAATAGACCTCTAACCTAAAAGTCAAGCAGGGCTTGTATTCAGCATGGATTCAGAGCAGGGAGAAGCAGAACCACCAAAGGAACACTCAGAGCTGCAATACACAGTTAAACCCACAGCAGTAGTAGGACTGGACAATCACTAGTTAAAGGTAGTTAATTATTTAAGAAAAAAATTATGAAGTATAAAATATTCAAACTGCTTGTGCCTGATGCATGCCACTGCCACAAAAGCATGTGCACCTGGGTTTTAAATTCTTGCCTCTTTATTACAGTTTTCTTTTGAAGTAAAGATATCTTAATACTAAAGATGAGATAATATTATTTTTGACACATTAATAATAAACAAAATATGGGTGAGAAGCTTTGCTATTTACTTCCTCCAGAGGGGAATATGTCTGCTTTCTTTAAAGTGAAAATAATTTACAAGGCTTCTTAGCTCTCTCGGAAATGAATAACTTACTAAGTGTTGTGATAATTGTGCAGAGAACCCGTTACGGTAACACAGTGTAGCTACAAAGTGACTGGGAAATTGGTGCCTTGAGTCTGAAATTAGATGTTGCAGTTACCAGGCGTCATTCCAGATTAGCTGTACCTGTCTCGTGGGCAGCTCCTCGGGAGCCACGCGGGTGACTCACGGGGACCCACCATTCCCCTCGCTTAGGAGCTGGCCTGGCGTAGACGGCTTAACTTAGAAACAAGGACGAAATAAAAATCAGGCAGTGCTGAGCTGTTGCACCCAGAGACAGGGTCTGCTGGAGAACTGGCTCGTTGGAAACCTCAGCAGAAAATAAAACCTGCCTCCTGCAAAAGCTTGGAGATGGTGTGAGGCAGCTCACATATCCAGTGACGATTCTCGAGTACCTGGCACTTGCCTGAACTCGCTGTCGACATCTGTACACCTGCTCTAAGCAGGCAGAAGGCAACATTTCTCTGACTGTACCTAAAAATGGCATTTCTCACAAAAAAGGAAAAAAAAAAACCTGTTAGTTGCAATATCTTTGCCAAAACCCATTTACATGTTGGCTGCTTAAAGACCCATCTGCAGTGTCGATCGCCTGACACCAGTTCACTTCCTGTCCTAAATTGCTGAAAAATCCGAGTGCATAAACCCCTGGCGCCGTGGTTTTTTTGTCGAATCCGTGACCTTCTTCCTCCCCACGTCTGCTCTGTGCACTGTTGTCTCACCTTCCTGTGGCCTGCCCTTCTGGGTGCCTGTGATAGAGCTGCGTTGGCTGAGACCTCAGGACCTGGCCCTGCAGTCACCAAAGCTGGCACTTCCCAGCTTCTCTGCTCACCATGCTGTTTTTACTCACATTTCTGTCATCACGATCTGAAGTCCTCACCCCTAATTGGGAACCTTTGCTGGGTATGCGTGAGTAGTTCGAGTCACCTTGGGGAGCAGGACTATGTGGATGTGGAGACACATGTTTTGAAGTGCAGTGAGATTCTTCAGGGTATAAGTTTTATAAATGACTGATATTATAAATCCTGACTGCCTGATGGCAGGCACTAGAGTGGAACATTTTGTCATCAGTGCTTATTATCTCAAGATTCTTAATTAGTTTCATTGATAATTTTGTCGCACTTGAATGTTTCGAATGATTAAATATTTCAGTGCTTCTTTAGTGGCAAGTCTCTCCGTTGTGTACAGCAGGACATAGTGCCGATTCCAGAGAGTCAGTGGTGCTCACTGCTCCTTTTGCAGCCCCTCATGGGAGCTCCTCTCTGAGTGCTGAGGCTGGGTCTCATCATGGCCAGTTACAGAACCCTGAGGTGGGGGATTTAGGGGTACCAGAAGGGGCAACAGTGGAAATGCCTGGTTTTTCCTCTCAGCTTTGAGTGCAGTATTTTTCCTCCTCTGCCTAGTGCACCATTCAGGTGTTCCAGCTGAACACACAGGAGTCGTTTGCCCTATTCCTGCAGAGAAAGATATTTCAGCTAGATGGGTTTCCCAGGTTTAAAGAATTATACCTGGAGGAGGCTGCCTGCAGTTTTCTTTCCATCTCCTTCACACTTGTGCTGATGGCAGCAGGTTCCTGTGTTGTGGCTGTGGATCAGTGAGTCTCCCTTTTCCTTTTGCTGTGCTCATCCTCGACTCTTGCCTACCCTCCTGGCCAGGGTGAGATGTGCCTCAGCACCCGCTGGGGCAAGGCTGATGTTTGTGAGGTGTG